>JAQFYT010002857.1:0-11917 GCA_034694925.1 Ceratophysella denticulata
CCCGTCTAAGGTTGGGAGAACTGCAGAGTCTGTAGAAACTTAAGGACGTAAAACTTTGATTTAACAATTTTAACAATAACCGTCGATTAACCTCGTAGGCTCTCGTTTTCAAAACCCGGCCACAAACCTGCTTATCCTGCAATCACGTTCCGTCCGAAATAACACGTCTGATCTACAAATACTAATTTCAGTACCGACTACTGCATTTGGGTTAATTTTGCTTTTAGCTTTCCAACGACAAATCTCAAGGGTCATATGAAACGTTCATTATAAAGCAGTTATAACATTGCCCGATGTCGGTGGAAATACAAACTTGAAAAACCGCCTTAAGAGTTGGCGGTACACATGGGGTTCGCGAGAAGTGGGCTAGTCGTCGGGATGGAGAGCATATGTGCGTTACCTTGCTTAGTAGCTGGAGTCTATTAATGGTTTGACAGGAGGTCTCGAGAGTCCCATCAGGCCGTGAGGCCCAGCTGACACAGAGTGGTTCGGGCAAGATGACTCCGGCTCAAACCCTTACACAGAAACAATGGGAGCGAGAGCTGGATTTGATTGTTCCAGTCACTGACTCCGCCTGGGCCCGAACTCATAATCCTAATACACCGGGCTCACTCATCCATCATGATCAATCCGCGACGCTACAACCTCACAAACCCTTCAAGGTAACAACCACCGCTTTCAATGCTTACTACATACCTACGTATCCTGTCGTTTTTGCGGCGACACTTCGACGAATTTTTTCGTTTTTTTTTATTTCTATTTCGACCACTTTTTTCTCGAAATACGTATATTATATTATCACTTATCAATATCAAGCCAAGTAGTTGAAGTTTGTTCGTGATCCTGGAATTCGGTTTCAGGTAAGTACGTAAGTTTCAGAGAATGTAGGTATCCGTCTCTTGAGTGATCGATGGACTGTGTACGGGGTTAACCCTGGTATAACGAAGTAAAAGAATGAAAGCGAGAGGTCATGTTTCTTATCTGTAAAAGATGAAGTACCGGTGTCTGAATTCAATTTCTATATTGCCATCCACTTAAGATTAAATTGAACACCAAAAATAATATCACGGAAGTTTGTATAGATGTGTTCTTGCACTTTACTTTCATGCTGTACGTGATCGAATAAATAAAACGGCTAAAGTAGAACTAGTTCAAAATATATTGTGCGGTTTTGAGCAAGTGGATCATTTTTCAGTTTCTGCAAAAAGTATCACTGATTTGCTCAGAATTGGCGAATCGACTGGTGCCAAACTCAAAGACTCCGATCAATGAACGCTCCAGCTTGCATCAGTTATTGATTGAGTTGGCAAATTTAAAACAAATTGACGTAACGTTAGGCTTTTTGCTCTAAGGTGCGTTCAAATTGCTTCGAATTGCCTGGTATTATACTTGTTTATTTATGAGGTTGAAATATCTGAGTAAAACGTCAGTAAATCCTGCCTATGTGACACCACACACTATCCAGATAAACAGGTAAACCCAGAAGCGTCAGTCAGTCAACACCGAAACCAGTGAAAACTTGAGAGAGAAAGCCAGTTTTCGCCTGAGTGAAAGTCAGGACCGAGTCCCAAAGTGCACAATGCACACCCTGTTAGACTACACTTACTGTTACGGAACACTGGGTTGGTTCAGCTAGTTTTTTCTTAGCTTTCCTTCTTTGTAGCCAGTTACAAGGTACAAGGCGGCGGGTTCACCACCCGACTATCATCCCATTCCCATAAGAAAAGGTAGAAGTCGAAGAGCTCCTGTCACCCCAGCCATGGGATATAATGGATTATCTTTCACCAGCTTCTTTCACCATCGCTCTTTCACAGAGTTTGAGCTCACTACTGCCTTGAATTGCATTGTGTCGGCTTATGCCTCGGATCCCATAGACCTTGCCCAACACGGAAATAGAATTTTCCCTTGTAGTAATAATATATTGTACATCGCAATGAATTCCAATCACCTGCTGGGACTCTTGATGAATTTAGCTTTTTTTATTTATTTTCTGACGTATATCCGTTATAGCTGTAGTTCTTCCATGTTATATGTTATTGTTGAGACTGGCAGAAGCCTTAGTTATATGAGTTGAGGAGATGATTAATGAAATGAGAAAATACTGGGATTATTATCCGCTGTTCTCTCCGTCCCGAGGGAATAAATACAGGGGATGGAACTAAGAGTAGAAAGTAAAGCAAACGCAGAGCGTTGAACAGCCAGCCAGCGGCTCATTTAAAAAAAAAACTCTGTGGCGTGTAGGAGTACGGTCTGAGACATTGGGAGCCATTAGGACTAAGGACTCAAGTTTTTAGTCAGGGCAATGAGTAAAAATTTGCAGACAGGCAGGCCGACGGGTAAGGCCTTCCGTCTTCCCATCACTCCGAAATTCCTTATTATATTCTCCCCCTTCCCCTCACTTTCATGCATGGGAGTTCTCAGGGCTCACCAACCATACAGGAACATTTCAATTCGTCGCCGTAATATCCAAGATGGTGGTTGGATTAAGAAAAGCGGCGTATTGCATAGAGTATGTGCCGATTACTTGCACACTTGTGCCAAACTCCAATTCTGAAATTGTAATTGAATTCTCATTGATGTTCCCTATTGTGGTTTGACACCAATAAGTTCGAGCATTTGATTAGATTGATTGTTGAAACAAATTGTACTCGGAGGATCACAAATATTTAAATTTACGCCTGGTTAAAGTGCAATCGATTAGAGAATGTTTGTTTAAAAATTGGTGTAGGTCATTTTTTAGATTGGAATTATTGCTAATCTTCTTTCGGAGAGTATTTTTGGTGCAGAAGTATTGTGGGACACTTCATTTAGTGCAAGTTCAGCTACATATTATAGAAAATCCGTGAGTAGTGTAAATGGTAAATTTTCATATATTGTTGATAAGAAAAAATCAGAGATTAAGATACGGATACGTATTTTAAATCCACGTTATTTTATGGACAAATCTGAATCTATTTCTATTGCAGTGTAGTTTCACCAAAATCGACTGATTTTTATGCGATACTGCCATTTTAAAATGCGCTTTTCGTACAACCACATGATTAGCGATATATATGTTTAACTAATTGGCCAAATAACTGAATGTTTGTCAATCATGTTTAAGTATTGTGCGGTATAAATTGTCGGAATGTTTCCTATAACTGGGCTGGTTTAGAAATGAGTAAGTGAAGTCTGGCTCGTCCACACGTCTTGTGAGCGGGTCGGAGAAAGTCTTCGCTTTCTCTTCCCTCTCTCAGACGGTTCATAGAGATGAGACTGATGAGTGGAAACCGCAAGCCCTTCCAAATCCAGTCCTGCTGTGGTCTCTTCCTACCCAGCAGCCCCAGACCTAGACCAGAGTCTTGGAATAAACTTTCTGTCCGATTTTTTTTTTTGCTTTTTCTCTGAATCCTCCCTCTTCCTGCCTTGAAAGGGCTGAAATTGGATTTAGGAAGAAAAGAGTGAAAGTGTTGTATTCACTTATGAAATCCAAAACCATATGAAATCGTTTATATCTATTTTTTATATTTCTCCTACTCGACTGCTCGTAGATACAAGAGCCCTCCTAACCTCTCCTATTTAAGTGAGGCGAGGAATTTAGGGTGACGGGGGAAAAGTTTAATCCTTTTTCACTCGAGAAAGTGACACTAGGTCTAATTTCCCTGCTCTGTTCCTCCTTTTCTGCATATTGGAGCACTAAGCTCCGAGGCTTATTCCTGATTCACATTTTGTTACTTCGTTTTTCAAACTTTTCTCATTTCTGCTTATAGGGGCATATGTATGTATGGAAGTTAGACAACAAAAAGTTGGTGGTGCATGGTTCAGTATTCAACTATCCGTTAGCGGTATAATATATAATAAACCTCAGAGGTTCAGACATATTGTAGTCAAAAGTAGGGCATTCTGACTGACGAACCTTATAAATATTATATTTGCTGCAGATGCATTTTTCTTATGACAAAGCTGAGTTGGAGTCTTGACGACTTTCTCTTTTCGATAAGATGCTTTGAAGGACAAGAGCATTATGGTCGAGGAAATAATATTGCTTTGCTACTATGTCGCATATATCTATACACGATCTGGGACATAAATCAGAAAAGCTTTGACAAATACTTAACTCAGTATTGAACGGCCGCATCGTTGAAGTTACCAATACGGTTTTATTCAGAACTACGCTCTCATGAATAAAACTGCATTTTATGGAGTTTTCACCAAATATACAGAAATGCACAAATATCTGTTGCACAAAACAACAAGAACAAGAGAGTAAAACATTTATTAGGGTGAGATTTATCTTGCCATACCGCCGAAAAATAAGCTGTTTGTTAAGAGCATTATAAAGCAATTTTGTAGATGTCACGGTGGAGATTGGCCAAAATGTTTTACCTGTTATAAAATCTACGGATAACAACGGTATACACCGAAGTAGGATCTATGACAATGCCTTGAGGTCTCGATGCGTGGCTTGTGACAGGTGCCACTGACATGTGGCGTGTTTAAGCTTAGATTCCATACAATCTAATGCACGGAGACAACACGTGAAATGAAAGCTTCATTCTGTTGAACGTTGTACCTGAACTGAAGCTCTAATGAGAAATAGTTGTTTGTGATATGTGGAAAACAATACACAATGTTTTTGTTCTGCGTTGGTCGCTAGGTAGTATGCAGAGATACCTGGGCACAAACACTGTATATTTCTTGCCTGAAACAAAATTCCAAGTTAGAGTTTAGACTTGTCTCAAAATCAGGAATTCCTCGAGGAATACCACTACGTATTTCTCCACTCTGAACTTCTCTGTATGTACAGGGTGATTAAAAACCTAAACATAAATATAATAACGCCTAGCCTTTCGGTTACTGATTTTTGCGATTCTCGAAAGTATGAGCTAGGTAGGAGCCTAGAGATCATGTACCACCCTGTACATAAAGTCATTTTCTCAAAACCCCTTGTCTCGAAGCCTGTAGTGGTGGTGTAGACTTTTAGTTGGTTCTTTTATTATCTCCCTGTCTCCTCCATAAACCCATCACTTCATATCTCCTTTTAGTTTCCAGTATTCCCAGTTCCATAATACATTCTTCGCCTTGTTGTGACAGGCCGGGAGGGAGATTCCTGAGACCCCGTGTCATTTGACTGTCTCAAGCCCTTATTATTCTTTTGATATTATTATTTGTTTTATCAAGCCACACACACTACCACCAAGTACTAGTAGTCAAGTATCATATCAGTGGCTGCGGGAGAAAGTCAACTTTCTTTCCTCAGAGGGCAAAGGCACTATACCAGAGTTCAGCTCAGTTTCAGTAAGTCTTTCCTTGTCTCAAGTCGGAAACAGTGAGAATGCCACCAGAAAATCTAATACCATTTTGGAAATATAATATATTGAGACAGGCTGGTGTTCGGAGCTTGATTGTCTTCTTCCTTTTCCCCCGCCCAAACCTTCCAAGAAAACCAAACGGAGCGGAGGAGAAAGCAGAAACCTAGAGCAAAAAATCTCTGTTTTCTTCTTCCCGCAACTTACTTTCAGACGTTACAAACAGTGAACCGGAATCTTTCAATTTAAGAAACCAAAACCACTGCCGTTTTCTTTAGAGTTTCTCATTAGAGTCAGTATAGTAGCTTTCGTTTGAGTCGACGAAAATAGCTTTCCTGTCTCCAACCCTCCATGGAACATGCTACACGTAAAATTCAGTCAATTGGGCATGAGTTATAACAACTAAATTGCAGACAACTGTATTATTTGCATTTGCAGACTCGTGTTGTATGGCGTAATGGCCGTTTTTTCTGTATATGTGCATGTTGCCTGAATGTAATTTTACAGTCTGAAGTAACGCGAACATAAAATATCATGGATACAGTTAAGCTATAGAACGTTCGGCTAGGCGAGGGATATGGTAGCTCATATCTAGATTGCATTAATATAATCTATCTAGTTCAAGGTACAAACAAAATTCTTATTGTAGCCATATTCAAAAACGAGTATTGAATCAAATAAATTCGAAATTTTTATTACATACGATTCATGCTTATATGTAGGTACTTAGATTTCGATGGGCTAAATTTGGTTTAGCTTATGCTATAGCTTACAATTAAAGGGTGTAATTCGCCTTTCACCGGCTCTAGGCGACATATATACATGACGTTTGATTAAGTTGGCTTTGGCATTTGATAATATGAAATTCAAATTGCTGAAGTAAATTTAATACAATATAAGCAATACTTTTGCCCTGGAAAACAAAATAAGAAAATATCTCAATTAATTGAGCGAATTTCAAAACTGTACGTCAGTCAAATAGTTCTGCCATTTGGTGAAAGCTGACGCCTTTTCGCTTATTGCCTGAGAAACTAAAATTAGCACAATCTGATACTTGATTTGACGGCTGCTCTACAAATTGAAGTCAATTTCTTTGCTGAACTATTTCTATACAAGAATTTCTTATTGTGAAATTAGTAAAATCCAAGAAGTTAAGTATTAACTTTTCCTTACTTGTCTTTCCTCTGTTTCATTCTCTGAGACAATCCCAATTCCAGACAACTCATCTCCAATTTTCCAATCTCAGCTTTCTCGCTCTTATCCAGACAGGCACGCAGAACTGTAGAGTTTTTCTTTGGAAGAAAACTCTTGAAATAGAAGGCGAAGAGAGAGAGCGAGGGTAGAATCTAATCACTTCTTTTATCAAAATGGGATATTCGACACTTTAATTTTCCGCTTCATTTTTCTCTAATTTAAGAAAAGAGGCGGACGAAGTTCCCCAGGACCATTGTTCTGACTTCTTTTATTTCGCACAAGCAGTCCAAAGCCCAGAAACCCAGAATCAACGAAGACGAGTCGGGCTTTTTTCGTTTTTCTTCCAAGAAACAGCGTGATTCCCATGCGAACTGGATAATCATCTGTCAGATAAAACTTCCACTTTCACTTCGCTTTCTCCTCGTCGGTTAAATTAATTAATTCCAAGGTTTGTGCTGCTTTTTTTGCCTCAGGAATGTATCCCCTCTGTCCCTGATGAGTTCTCACACTCAATTCTTGCTAGGAGTGTGCTAAGAGAATTAATTAGGAGGCAACGTGAGTGTTACCTATGTTAGACACGTTACCTATACAATACCTTGTAACTTTCTCCGTCTGCTTTCACTAGAACACGGTGCAACGGGTTGCTGCTTATATTGCGGACTCGTAGTCAAATTTTATTTGGTTAACAGAATTGCGGTTAAATGTTTTATACTACTTCTTTAAACCCCGTTGGGACGTCCACGGGGTCTTTAAAACATACTCCAAAGCCTATGGTATACGGAAAATTTGTGCAGTTTGGTTCACATTTCGACTTTTGGTTTCTTATCTGAATTCACTCTGCAGAACTTGCAATATATGTATAACGCGTCCTCACGATTGCACTGTGCCCGGTACTGTTAGCATGTGTAGCCTATCGGCTCAAAATCGCGAAAATCAAAAATCAAAATATTGAAGTTTCTGACCTAATTGTATTTTGTTTTGGTATTTCTTTCGTTAGACTATTTAGGTTATTGGAAATTGGACGCAGGAAAAATCTATTCTACTGTAAATGAGCCTGGATAACCAAATCGATAACGACTGATGACAACTAGATCAGTGAGTTTTAATCGATTTTGAGTTGGTAGACCACTCATGCCATCGGTGCCTGTTGTCCTTGTTTGGTTGTATTTGACTAATTACGTCAAAAGTAGATATAGTTAACTAGCATGTGCAGCCATGGGAACCCATGGCCCGTCGCGTTGTCGCGTGTGGTTGTTTACAAATGTTAATTCTTCAAAAAATATAAAAAAAATTGAATTCCAATTTTGAATTCGTGGTGTGTAATTGTTGACATGTCAACGTGCCGGTGTGCACCACTGTGTTGATAGACTTGTTTACAGGACGTGACGGATTATTCTCTACGATTTTATGAGTATTGATTTTAAATGAGAAAATCGAATTTATTCATTCAAGTGTATCTCGCTGATGTTTACGAAATTTACCGTAAGTGATGTACCGAACCGCTAATGAATTGATTGAAATTAGAACACACACAATTGAATAAAATACACAACCAACCGTAACACAGCTCTAAACAAATAAAATGAACTTATGTTAGACCAACAAAGTGCACCAGGGAATTGGTTACAAGTCTAATTGCAGTTCTGCCCCTGAGCTAGGCCTCAAGGCTCTTCACTGTATCTGATTAGTGTAAACAATTCCACGGAAGCTAGGGCATGGCTCTTGATTATACAGAAAATACCCCCGGTACCCGCACGCACCCTAATAAACTTAGGCAAATGTTTCATAAAACTTTTTTGTACTGTTCTTCGTTAAAAACAGGAATATCTAGATCTAGGTCTCCCCAGTAGTTTTTCGGAATCCTAATGGAGAGAATGGGGCAATAGCTCTTTATGAAACGAGCTAGCCGAGGTCTAGAACAGAAATAGAAAAAAAAATCCTTTCCTCATTTGGTTCTGGTTTGTGAACGTTAAAGTGCCGCATGTTATCTTCTTTTTGGCGCTTTCAGATGCAAATTAGCTATTTTCTCTCCCTTCTGAATTCTTGAAGCACGTAATACATATACAGAAGACGGGTGCTTGGGGAAAAAAAGAAAGTTGGTTTATAGCATTAGCATAGTGAAAGATACTTTTAAAGTGTACAGTTCAAAAGTAGTTCAAGTGGAAAAGAAGGGGGTAGGGCTTTGGCCTGTTCCTACCGAAAAGAAAAGAAGGTTAGGTATATGTATTATGGATGAATATTTACATAGTTTATGTCGTAGTTCCAGTTATCGTCTCCTAATCTCTCGAGACGTCTCTCCCTCGTCCTATATATTAAATGTCTTTTTTATGTAATGGACTCTGGGGGTTGAGGCTAGATTTGATAATTAATTTTTCAATAGAGAGCCTTGGAGTCCGCCATTCAGTCCAAGTAGAGAAGGGCTAGAGGCTATTTAATGGAACTTGGGAGCTTGGGGGTTCCTGTACCTACTTTATCCATTACTTGGCCTACCATGAAATTCAATTTGAGAAAGAATTGCTTCCCAAGACTTAAATTTCGTACCCGGATTTGTGTAACGTAATGTAATATACTTTAAGTAGATTTATATTCACTTACACTACACCTACAATAGATACACTCATCTCATCATATTCCGGTAGGTAGTGCGTAATACAATTTTTGTTTTAGTTTAGGGTATTGTTGTAGGTGGATTGTGGATTGTTCCGTCATTTTCACCGTGGAAGTTTTACTCAGTAATAGTCGAGTTATTTCAGTTCAGCAGAGTGATACAAATGTACGGGTTTCAAGTCTAATAAAGCAATTGCTCTTTTTATAAGCCAACGAAGTCACACTTTTCAAATTACGGTTCAAATTAAGCTAGGTAAAAATATTTTGAATTTAGGAAAACTTCAGCTTCAAATTTTAGTTTTTGGGTTAATATGTAAGAGGTCTGTCGATGTGGCGAATGCTTTTCCAGAAATGAAACCTGTGCGAAGAGAACTGGCCCAGAACCGTGTTTCCACACATCTAAAGTACTACTCTGTTATATTATTCAAATTGCAATTCCCAATTCCGTGAAAACTCCAAATCCATAGTAGATACTACGACATAATCCAATTCCTGCATCCGCACCACATTTGTTCCCGTAGACTAAACCGGGAGTCAAGAGGAACTCTGATTTCGTATTTTTTTTTACTCCTGACTTACTTACCTTTGTGTCTGTAGTCCATGTACTTTGTAGTTGGAAAAGAGAAAGCAGAGGACACATTCCTCCCTGCCGTCTCCTCCGCACTTGATATTCATTGCTTCGACTTGACTCAGACTCACTTTTATATAGACCCTTCAACGACACGTTCCAATGTTTCCATCAAGCCGTGCTCCGTCTCTTGCCCAACAAGCCCGACAAAGACATAGGAAGACCATACGAAAATCATTTTTTGTCCTTCTTTCTCTGCGGGCTGAGGTGACAAAGTTCTTTAAATTTACGCCCAAGTTTTCCTATACATACTTCCATCGCGGACAGGCGTCTGTGTGTACATAGAGTTGACAAGATCTGGGATGATGTCGTTCTAGGTCAGTTCACCGCAGGTCAGTACACCACGTCTGGATTGGTATATTCAAAACCTGGAACGTATCGAGCATTCGTATTGTTAGCATCGTCCTGAGCGTGCAAGTTACCTTCAAAGCCTATTTCAATTGATAGGATATTTCTGTATCTTGTCAAAATAGTGATAGAATACCTATTCTGAATCGGTGAGGTTGAATTGACCATGGATGTCAGATGCCAGACAATGGATCTAGGGTCCATGCTGGTATGTATCCATAAAATTTACACCCTACAAAACTATGCGGGAAACAGAGGAGCCGAAGCCAAGGTTTGCTCAAGTACCCTCAGCCTCTCCTCTCTGTTTGCGGTGTGATATAGAGTCTCTTCCTTGGAGAAAGCTATTGTCGACGAGAAGTTGCCTTTTCGACTTCCTCACGCGCCGCACCCGCCTCCTAACTCACTCAAGACCCACTTTATGTAGCCAAGTTGCCCCTTTTCCTACACCCTCCGCTTTGTTGTGTGGCTACACGCACAGGCACTCGGGCGGCTTTTGTCAATTTTCATTAGCCAGTTATTCACTCGGACAGGGTATTGGCAGCGACAAGGCGTTTGTGCCTTGTACCGGGTTCACGAGTTCATTGTCAAAGTTTTAGTCTTACGTAAACATCTTTTGAACTTCTGCGATCAAAATTATTGGTACCTAGTCAGATACCTATGCATATTTTGCCGTGTTTTGAATTTGGACAATGCCCTGTGTGCGTATTCCGATATGCAGACTGTAACACAATAGGGAAGACGGCTGTAAGCTGTAATACGGTACGAGTCCTATTTTTTTTTAGCCAAGTTTAACTCACGGCACATTTTATATTCTTCATGCTAATATTTTATGCCAAATCTTGAAGATCATTAAAATAAACTAGGCCCTAACTGACATAATAGACCCAAATTTAAACCCAGCCATAAACTGTTGATATCAGGCTTCACTTGGTGGGCTTCCACACATGAGCATAAACTTGAGACTCCTGGCAGTCTTATTGTCGTAGTGTGTGGAAAGAAGGGCTGTTAAGGGAATGATTTTGTATACCTAAACTTTCCACTTTGATGTGTATTCTTTTGTCGACAATTTTTTTTCTTCTTCTTTCCTTTCACCACTGAAGTCTTGAGACGCCCAGGCGGCACTCGGCAGCCCAACATGATGAAAAGTACATAATATATGTGATATACTGAAGCTCAAGTCACGTTTCTTCTCGGTGGGTACAGGGTGAGTCAGAAATATGTCCCCAGTCCATAAAAAGAACCCATTTTAATAAAAATGATCATAAAAATATCACATTTTTAAGGCTACCAGAAGTCATTTTTAGAATCCAGAAATACCATTTGATTTGGTCAACCAATGAACCAATTTTCAATAATTAAATTTTCTCAGACATTTACATTACGAATTTTGTTCTTAAAATTCACAACCTAGGGCTAACGCGCTTTCTTTCAGACCAATTTCAGTCGAGGAAGCCTTGGAGGATGTTTCAAAAAGGGTGGCAAAATCACTGACTCACCCTGTACTTCTCCTGATCCGCCTACCGGTAACAAGAAGATGAAATGCCATTTACGCTAAGCATGAAACTGACAACCTGGCTTTGGCTCCCGACTAGTAGGCTTTCTTGTTTACTCCCCGACCACCACGCCAAGGCACCTTTGCACGGAAAGTGAAAAAAAAAGTTTTAGTTTTTCACTCCGCTCCCTGCTCGTCGTTGTCCGAAGAAGGCTTTGAGCATCAGACCTAATTTCGTGAATGAAATTCCGACACTAATGCAAAAATATCGCATCAATTTCTTCCGCGTTCTTTCCTTCTTCCAAGTGGCAGGGCAAAGAGAGTAACACGATTTCCGCCGTTGGGTTAAAATATAAAAGA
>JAQFYT010002858.1:0-11917 GCA_034694925.1 Ceratophysella denticulata
TTGGCGTAAACCCTTCCCTTCCATTTGTTTACATTACGAGGGTGGGGTGGGGAGTATCTGTATCGGAGACCGTTAATGGTTAGCCATACCACAGAAACATTTTAATTGAGCATTGAATAGTCCATATCCATACCATTTAGCACTCTGATTTCTGATTCAATAACTGGACATTACGCAAATCTTTGCAGCAAACCGTATTCGACTACCGTCGGGTTCTGCTTTCAACATCGATTTTTCCCAATAAACACTGCACTGGTCCATTTAAAAAACCCTAATACATTTGTAATTATATCACATTAAATTAAATTGTATTGCGCTGGGAACTTGTTTTTTTCTCCAGCATAGGTTTAGATGCTCCTGATTCATCCGCCCATGTGCATTAATGTAATTAAGGAATGTTAGAACAGGAAATTAGGGCATTAGGCTCTTGTAGTCGGAACTAATTGGTTTTATGTGGCTTTACTGACTTTCCTGACTTGAGCCTTGGGCTCCTATTTCGCATTTGGTTCAAAAATTTGTCTTGTCCATCAAGTTTTGCAGGGCATTTAAAAACCTCTCTCTAAATGTAAATCCATAATACCTGTCTGCCTGTTAGTCATTCAATTGAACCTGATGTTTACAGACAGTCAACAAACAAAGGCTTTTAGAACAATCGTTCAAGCTGTAATTCAACCTCGCACTGTGTGCGAAACTCTATTACACTCGTCTGCATTACATTCAAGTCTAGAATTTCAGACGAGACTCCAGTTTAACGCCCATAGCTAAGCTATTATGAATTCTGTTCAGTTTTCAGTACATATTTTACGACTCTGGCACTCAAACCAGTACGCTATAGCTAGATAAGCAGTATGTTAGCTTTAGTGGTGCGTAAAGTTTAATTTAATTTAGGCACATATAGGCTGAGGGCTGGGCTGGACAGTAACAGCCGATGTACACAGATATTTAGGTTCAGGTATACAACTGACATTGCCCGTTATGCTTGGTCAAATCTGTAATTCAGGGCGGGACGAAGTTGCCTAAAATATGCCGATGGGTATTCAAGGGCACACTAATTAGAATTTGCATCTGCAATATATCTTATGTATTATTGATATAGGTATGTCCAGTACTGTATTTGATTTGCTGAAAAGCTGATTGACCGGTATCTATTATCGATAGTAAAGTTAGGCAGGGCCCGAATAACCTAAATCTTACGTTTCGTTAGTACCTACGCTAGCCTAGGCTCCTATTTAGTTTGTTTCCGGTGACACATAACGTCAAAGTATATTAATAAATTAGATTTTTCTTGGAAACAGGGCATATTTTTACCTCGCCTTTTCATGTTTTTGTGCGCTGTTACCTATGCATATCTTACAAAGCGTGTAGTTCTAAAATATTGGCGTTATCGGTAACCCAAATTTTTTTCATAGATTAGGACTGTTCAAGTAACGCCAAGGTGACAGTTAAATCGGAGTACGTAGCGTTTCCTGTTACCTTTTGTAGTTTAATTTCTGTATCTGAAATAGCTACATTGATTACCTGTCCCAGTTTAGCAACATTTCCCGAAGATAAGATATCAATAGCTATAGGAATGTCACTTTAGCAAGCAACTTATCTCGCAGGCCAGGAAGTGGGCTAATGTAATCTTATTGGGAAATCGGAAATCAATTTCCGCAAAAAAAAAAGAATCCTGCGAAGATGAAAGTTTCACAGAAATGCAGACATATGGAATAAAACCGATATGACATAGAACATAGAACATTCCGTTGGAAGATCGGTACCATTGTCGCGTGTGACCTACCGTGCCAAAGGGCCAGGTTATATCCATAAATGCCGGTCGAGGTTAGGCTTATTACACCGAAGTTAGCATGGCTTGCTGGAACTCAGATACTCTCAAAACGCAGTTCTAGGCCACACGGGATAATGCTACCAAAAGATCGAAATGTTACACGAGCTGATTTATGTGTTCCAATCCAGCCTCCGTCTTCACATTAGGAGTCCCCAGACGGTAACATATAACATAGCGTCTGTCTCCAACTCACACAAAAGCCCTATTGAATTTGTGGATTCTGGATATGAAATGAAACATTTTGTGTGTGTGTGTCTGTGTTCCCCAGAAACCCCATAAGTCCCACTCCCACTTGAGAAATTCTAATAATAATACTATCTCCTCCACCTCAGTTCAAAAAACAAACATTGATCTTTCCGTCTTCCCACTTCTTTCACTAAACCAAACTCACACTTTTCACTACTTTCACTCAAGTTTTCCTCAGTTCCGGGATATAAAAACGAAATGCGACAATTGGGCAGAGGGAATTAGATTGTGAGTCGTTTTAACCATCGTAACTCGTTAATTAAACACACTGTGCATGTTATTCTGACTTTTCCGTGATAAACCACGGAGGTAGGTATGTAAATATGTTGAAATTTTGTATTAATCATACACAAAATAGGGAGGTAACAAATTTTTGCTGCAAATTGTGTTCAATCATCCCTTTACTTATTATTGTTTTTTCCGAACAATGCTGAAGATTAGTTGGTACCATTGTCGTATTTGACCCCCAGCGTTTTGAGTCTTCTAGCTTTGGTTAGGTTGGGCTGCAATAAATGAAATCCCCTCAAATCCAATTTACGGTATACATTGATTCTTTATTTCAGCGCGACGCGTTTCGTATTCTTCTTCAGGCTTGTGTGCTATTTCAATGACAATTAAGTGGTGCTTTCGTGTGTAGAATGACAGATTAGGTTATACCTTAACCGTACTCCTATTCTCCTATAGATTCACCACACAGTTAAAATAACTAGTTATAATAGTTATAAATAGTTATAATTATTAAGTTTTTATAATTGACCGGCTGCTTTGGTTGTCACCGGAGAGTCGCTTTTTCCTAATTTAACCTTACAAAATCTATTACACTCTAAAAAAGGCCGATTGAACCAAATTTTCTTGACAATTAACATGTAAGGTATGTTAGATCTTATAGGTAGATCAAATCCACCTGAAAATTGCAAGTGAAAATTAGGAGAAATCTAAGCTTTTGGGAAATAAGACTTTTATCTGAACTGGGTCGAGTTCAACGGGATCTCTAGAAAGTGGCAGCGACCTTGTTGCTCAAAGCATGGTAGCTAATACTAACTTTATAATTTACTAATGAACGGCACTAAACTGCCAAATTTGTTAAAATGTCCGATCATATATTCCCACCCACAATTGATATTTGATACCATTTAAATTCTCACTAGTTACTAAAAATTATAACGATAAACAGAAACTCAACTGGGTAAACGTTATTAAATAATTGAATAACACGTCTCGGGTTACTAAACCTAAGCCTTGTCTTACAGTCAAGTCAGGTTAGATCAGATGCATATCGTTAGAACACAAAACATGCTATAAAATTGGCTTTTAAATTAGCCGTCATTCACTGTTTTGTACGGTCGCCCCATTCTCCATATCTATCTATTTGACTCAAAATCAGTTAAAAATGCGTCATTATCATTAATCATCTAATACATTACAGTAGAATAGAAATTTGGCCTTTGCAGTCAGTAGATAATTAAGAATTATTTCCCGTCGAATATTACATATTAGCTATATACAAAACGCTAAATTATCCCAAGCGAATTGTCGCTGAACATCGCTTAGATAGCTTGTACCGGTGAAAAGGCTTATTTTTATTTTCTTCTTCAACCAAGCCATCGTGCCCCCTTGCACACTTGTTCACACTTGAGAAATCAATACACACCTTGGAGCTCCATCGTCTATGGCAGCAGTGAAGCTAGCCGGAAGAGAACCACTTGAACCTTTATTAAAGGCTTCTAGAAAAAAAATATATAATCGTAAAAACGTGCCGGGTATAACTTTCCATTGAAGTTGAGCGTTGAATCTTGAATCCAGCCCTCGTCTCAGCCCTTTCATATTCGGGGTCAAACACACGCTCGGAATAATCATTGCTAATCTAATCTGTAATCGCAGTGAAGTGAAAGTTATAGTATAATATAGGTACCTACCTAATACTTAATAACATCATTCAGGCTGTCAAGAAGTTATTCGATATTCGGTTTTATGTGTTAAGTGTTAAATGCTATGGGAAGTTGGAAATTCGCGATTCGTATGCTTTTGCGAATTGGTGCTTCATAGCCTAGGTTTAGCCCGAGTCAGCCAAATGCACAAAAACGTGCAATTTTTGCCCATTCTCATATCTTTAACGAGCTCATTCCGTTTTATCGATACTCCAGTCATGCTATGCACCGAAATTCTTTGATTTATTTAAAGATTGAGCCGTTTGCATTGTATATCTATACCTATGCGGTCTAACCAATTATTTTGGATCTCAAAAAACTGGGTAGACCGCACCGCACTACTATTTATATTTAATTTAAATCTACCTAGGATCACCATTTCTCTTGTTACTTTCTCGATATTTAACTTTCTCCGTGCTTTCTCCAGGTATTAATGACAACGCTACGTCTTCTTGCTTCATGCTCGTGCAGAATGCAGAATTCGTGATTCCTTTAACCTGTTTGGCTGTTGTACACGACCTTTTAACTTTCAAAGTTTTTTATTAGAGATTTCCACATTTCATGCAGATACACGGAATACACATACATATATGTACACTAGGATTCTATTCCTTTCTTTGGCATTGGCATATCGTGATTTTGGAGTTTCCTGCTCCTGCCTGCTGCTGCTTGCTTACTGTTTACTTCGTTCGGAGAAAGTTGTATCATGAAATCGTGAAACTCGACCCCATAACACAATCCCTATCCCTAGTTTTTCATGTTCATTCCCCACTACTGTTACGCTACGGCTTCAGTCAGAACCTATATATAAATAGTACCTAGCTCTAAAAATTCCGCTACACAACAGCATACTTTGGGAATCGGGATCAGAGTCCGTGAACGTGAATGGATGGGGAAAAGTTTTTTAGGAACTTTGGAACGGCATTCACATGTTTTCACTCTCTCTGGTCGAATACACTCATCTATTCAGAACAGACGTGCGGACTATTGATTATTTTCCAGTTCTCTGGAGCTCTGGTTCTGTTTCTGTTAGTTGTTAGGTTTGGGGAAAATAATAAAAAAACAGCTCGCCTTTCCGTCCTGTGTTAGGTTCTCATTCCTAATACTTAAGGCTATTCTCCTGTTTTGAATTTTAATATCTCTCGGCATGAATCATAGTCCATTTTCATGTGTAAAATTGTATTTCCTAACTTCGCTACATAATTTTAAAGCGAGCGTTTTGCAGATAATCCTAACAAGGTTATTAGCATTCCAAGGGGTTAATCAGACCTAATATGGTCTGATTACATCGCGTATGGCTTATTACAAACTGTGTAGATTCATTACCCTGAACCAGGAAGGTCTGTAGATTATAGCTAACCTTGCGATTACGATTTACTGCTAAAATTAAAAGAAACTCGAGAATAGCCTTAATGCGTCCTGTCTTCATAGTGGTTCTATACTTAGCTCATATGGAGAAAGCTGTAGGTTCCTTCCTACAGCGTTTTGAGTGATGTTGGAGCCTGAGAACCAGGCACGAGGCACTTAATTTAATATTCAGAGGCTTTACGGCTCAAGTTATTGCTAAGTGTGCTTCAGGACACCGGATGGCGAAAAAAAAACTGCATATTAATTAAGTTATTTACCTGAGTTCATCATTTATGCATAGCTCGTTCTTCGTGAGTTCGTGAGTAGTCTATGGTTATGGCAGCTAATATCAAGCCCAAAATAATTTTTTTTTGTTTCAAATTTTGCATATAAAATACCAGCCTACTAAAATTGATTACGGAAAGCGGTAGACGATATCAGATGCTAATCTTTTTTAAATTTTCAGAAATGCATCAAACGCAGAGGCTACACAGTTCAGACACACGTCTTCTTCGCTCCGTACTCCGGAAACCCGGTCATCCGAAACAGCGAAAGGGTCGCTGTGTAACGTTCAACGAGTCCCTTAACCTTTTCTACGATGCTGAATGCTCTTGTTGGGTACATGAAGATGACTATGGTCGTTATCGTCAGGAAGAATATGAATATGAGCGTGCTAGAGAAGAAATGTATACCTACGAACCGCCGCCAATACCGGTCGAATTTGAGGATCCACCCACGCTTAGCCCTCCTGAAGGGTATAAGGATCGTTTCTTCCCCCAAGACCTCCATATCCATCATCCCAATAATCCTGACCCAGGTAAAGACTGAAAGTCAAAATTTATATAAATAATTCGGATCAGCAATTTGCAACGCCATTATTTCACGCTTAACTCTTGGACGTTTTACTTACAGACGTGACCCGCGTGAGTCCGCCCTCCCCACCAGCCGCCAAACGGAAAGTCTTCCTAAAGGAAAATCCGACTGCTGTCAACGGTCAGCCGGAAGAAGAGCACGAGGAAGAGACCAAGGATAAGAAGAAAGGACTTAGGTAAGGCAATTTTCGTTGTTATTCCTAAATTATTAAACACTAAATCGCATATGGTGCCGAAACCCCTTTCTTTTCGCCAGACATATTTCTCAATTCAAACGTTTAACGAACGATGCCGATAAGATATTTCAGATTTTCGAATGAACTTTTGAGGAAACTCAGGATGTTGAAACTTGTTAGTAAACTCCAATGCGCTATTTCGACTATTTTTTCTGAAAAAGAGGGTTCGCAAATGGCGGCGAAACCGCGTTTAAATGCAAAAATGCGCGATATAGAAAAAAAATCGCTCGCGTGCTCAACTTAAAGTTTCGTCACGCAAAAATAAAACAATTGTTTTTTTTTTCATTTCTTGTATGTGCTATTCCTATTGTGCAGACTTGGAGGGATTCTGAAGGGTGGCCGACTCTGGCGATCCAATAGTTCTGACGGAAAGAAAGTGATCTCTCCACCTGATGAACCCGACTTAGTAAAATGCGCGGAGCCCAGGTACAGAACCTAAGCTCCCAATTGAACAAACCTAAAAGTTTTTATTTTCAGTAATGTAAGATAAACCCGTCTAATCAATCACTGTCTCCTTGTTTGTTCCATCTAGCCCAAGCCAACCCGTGCAGCAGCATACCCAGCACACCCAATCCCAGTACTCCCAGTATGACTACAGTCAGCCCTATGAGGCCCCACCAGGGAAAGTGAGCATCGGAACAGCTCCGCTCCGAACTTCGGAACAGATTCGACTCGCCGTCGACTCAACCTTGCGTGGGCGCGGACGACAGGTACGGAAACCGGAATGCTCGACTTTGGTCGAAAAACTTCGATGGTTGACCTCACTCGATGATGAAGAAACGAGTGATTCGAGTCAATCAGGATTTGCTACCTGGCCATCCCGGGACAAGAACGGGGTAATTATTCCACAGTCAACTAAAAAGTCCGATGCGGGTACTTCCACGTCGGACCAGGAAACCTTTGTCGATTCAACCGGCATGATTCGATCAAACATGGTACACGAAGCACGAATTAAGCAAATCGCCTATACCCTGGAAGATATTGAAGAAGGACTGAATGGAAACGAGGTTGAATTGGAAACATTCGTGTCCGCTGATGGTGGTCGAATCGAGCGGATACGGAAACGCTATGGGGAAGAAGGCGGAGATGACTATGGTTTCTCGAGAAGACCGTCTGTTAAGGGTATCCGACCAAAATTCTCCTCAACCAATCAGATCTTTGCTACGTTTACGAGCCGCCGGCCAGCCGGCGAGAGCCCGAGCAATGGAGGGCAAGTCCTGAGTCACACGGCCGAGTTTCCACAAGAGGCGAGAATTAATATCCTTGCGCTTGAGGCCCAGTACGAAAATACGCGTCTTCCGAAGCCCCATGAACCCCAACCCCAAAACCCCGCCCCGAATCAACCCTCACCGCTTCCGCAGCAGGCCCCTGTTGAAACGGTCCGAGCCCTCAACTATGAATTTCAAAACGCCCCTGGGCGTCAAACAGAAGAATCACGAGCCCACTTTGAAATGATTCGTCAGTCGTTTGAATCCGCGACGGCCGGTGCTGGTCCCAACTTCATCAATAGTTACAATCGCCCACATTCCTGGAGCGTTAGCACCCTACCCCACCCTCACCATAATCACGCGGGCGGTGGGATAGCGACGCAGAGTCAGAACGGTAGCGGGCCTGGAACCCCACAGCAGCCGATTTACGGGACGGTGCGCAGGGTGCCCAATGTAATTGGACGTCCCCTCTTTCTCCATTATGGTGCTCTGTCAGTGGAGGCTCATCCGAATCGAATACCCATCCCACCAGTGAGTAACACGGGAGCGGGCCCAGTGCCCAAGGTAGCCGAAACCCCAAGCCCCACCCAACAACCCCCTACTCTCCCACCCCAACCCTCGGGAACCCGTTACTATGGCCCACCAATTCGCTACTACAATCAACCCCCGCCCATCCCACCCCGTACCATCACGGCTCACCAACCTTCCAATAACCTCTCGGGCAATATCGTCATCTCGGCCCCTCTCCCAGTCGGAATAAATAACCTGAACATGCCGCCGCATAGCGGGACCGGCTCCGTCAATCACTCTCACCCCCATGTCAACGTACTCATGAGCATGAATGGGGTGGAGCGTGGGGTGCCGGAGGGTGCGACGGACGAGGAGCCGAATCATAAGGAACCCTACTCAATGAATGTTTAAAAGAGGAGAATTGTATAAGGTGGTCCTTCGAAACTGGTGGAATTATTTGTTGAGTGTTTGAGTCGGGGAAATTGGTGCCGAAACACCAATTAAACATGGTGCCGAAACACCCAATCGGTGCCATCTACCGTGCCGAGTACTGAGCTTTTTTTGGAAGATTCTTTAGTACATCTTTGTGGACCAGGACCAGATTGAATACGTGCCACATGTTTCGAAGGATCATTATGGGCTATTGCTGGGGTCGACATGGCTGAGATAAAGCAAAAGAGTGATGATTAATTTTCCTTATTGTGTGTTTCTTTTCTAGAAATTATATCTTTAAAATACTATTATTATATACATGTCTAAATATATACGTATGTGTAATAAACAGGTATGAGATATTGGGGAAAGGACTCATCTTTCTACCCGATAAGGGCGTAATGTTGAAAATTATAAATAGAATTTTGACATTACCTTTGGGAGAAAGTGATCTGCACTGATGATACTGGATTGGATACTCTTCAGAAACTCTTTTTGTAGACGTAGCGAAAAAAGAAAACTGTGACAGTAGTATAATAACTTGCCTAGGTATAGAAAATTGATATTAGAATAATCCCTATAATTAGTACCGCTAACTAATACAGGGCTAATTTAGCTACTTTTTAGAGAATGCATTGTACATTGTAAAAAAAAAAGTTGGAAATGGAACCTACACTAAAACTGACTCCAGTGCCAAAGAGTGAAATTATTAAAAAACAGATCAATAAAACCTAATTATTTACAATTACGACAATGATGGAACCTACTTGGTCAAAAGTTAACTCATCTGAACATGGTTGTTTGCTTCAATTACATTGAAATTAACGTAAACTCAAAACTAAGAAAATATTAAAAATTCAAATGGTCTAATGTAACTTGTCAATCAAGAAGGGTGAAACCAGTAACTGACTCGAATAAAAGTGGTTCAGTATTTGAACAAGAGTTTGGAGACAATAATTGGAGTTTTATTATTTGAAATTGGTGCTGCGGAACAAGAGCGCAAAATTTCAAACAATAACGAATATTAAACGCGCAATGATCCAAGATACAATGTTCAGATCAGTTCAGATATGCAACTTTTTTGAGCAAGTTAAAAACAACCTTGCACACATAGGTTGTGTGCGCATATGGTGAAGCGCGCGTTTAACTTAGCTGTTAGATACGCACCCGCGCCGCGCTCATGCGATTCACGCCACGTGAAGCCACCGAAGAATTACTATGCGCGGGGAAGAAGAATTGAAATAAAAATAACGCTGAATTTGGGAATAAATACAGCACAACACAGCGCAATTCACAGTTGAATTTTAAAGTACGAACAACTTTGTCGAGCGTTTATTTCCGCTTTATTTGTCATTAACGGACAAACTCTAACTAAACCAGTAGTATATTTACAAAAGTATACTAAGAAATTGAACTAAACTTGGTGGCAGTGATTAACACCTGTTGATTAAAAAAACAAATCCAGTATTTACTTGAGAATAAACACTAAGAGTTAGCTTACTTGATTTCGTACATTTCGTATCAAAAACCTTGAATTAGAGTGATCCTGATCTTGATAACAGTTCACATTGACACTTAATTTGGTTGACAAAACTTTTTTGATATTTTTTTTTTTAAATTACAAACATAGACATGCGGTATTATTTCATTTTGGTTTGATTGGGATAAAAAAAAATTATCCTAATATGTTAAAAATGAAAAAATTACTTCCTCTTTTGGCTTATTCAATTAGCCCACCTGATTCACTCATTATAAAATACCATTTAACATTTCATTTAAAAACATGCAACAGTCCATGCCCTGAACCGCGGGTAACAACTCTGACATTCGGCCATTAAATAATTCCACATAACAAGAACAAGGTTGTTTGGTCTACTTCAAAGAAACTTAACTACCAAAATACTGGCTCTAGACATATCGAACTACAATTATTTGTAAATCGCAAAATCCGAAATCCATCCAACGAACAAACCATCAATATTCTAAAAAATTCACGTTTTTTTCAGCACTCACAAATACCCCATTCACCATTAACCACAATTTGTAATAACATTAAGCTTAAAGCTTAAAACCTAATTAATACCCTTTCCGCTCCTGAATTAATGATTTAATAAATGTAAATTAGAAGTGAAATTCCAATGAGTTACCAAATTCAAAAATTTGCCTTATATCATTAACATCCCAAATATTTTGTACGTAAGAAATCAACATGTTTTTGGTATACGCATATGTTTAGTTCTAACCCGATGAAATTAAAACGACTTCAAACAGACATCTAATTCCAAATCGAGTAAAAAACAAACGTTTTCGTGGCTTATACCGAAGAAGAAAAAACCGAACATTCTGTATAGTAAGTAGTAAGCAATGCAAACGCCCAGTATCGAATCAGGAAACCGTGAAGTGGCAGAAATACTGCGACGTTTACCACGAATTTCGAGAGAATACGGGTTTACTTAGTCGCTTACAACGGTGAAGGTCAGATAAACTAAGGATTAGGCTAAACAGGCTGGATTTTGAATATGCAATGCAAACATTAAATTAAACTCTACATAAAGCTGAAAGTTACACGGTTCCGGTTCCAGAATCATCGCTTTCTCCGTTTTTGACCGTACTTTGAACTAGAGGAGGAGAGACCACTCCATTTCTGGTAACCGACTGGGTGAGGTCATAAAGAGCACATCGTCCTCCTCCGCGTCCAGTGGAAAGGGGGACAGGAGACCCGGTGACTTGCTCAAACGATGCTTGAGAATATCCGACACTAGTACCACGGGTGACTTACGGGGGCGCGGAGACTTACGAACACTTGTTGGTGAGGTGGGAGGGGAGCGGAGGCGGGTGGGAGAGGTGAGCGGAGAGCGAATCCGGCAGTGGGACGTGGGAGAGGCGGGTGTGGGTGGGGAAACTTTCCGGCTCAGGAGATGGTGACCCGACCCGTTGGAACCATTCTGGAGCCGTGGAGACGTCTTCGGTGAGGGTATCACGAGTTTCAGCGGTTTCAAATTGCTACTCCGACTACCCGAGCTGTCTATCCCACTGCGGAACATAGTTTTCGAATTTACGCTCACCTTTGACCTTGGCTCAGGTTTTGGTTTCTGTTCCAGCTGCGTTAACACTGGTGGGGCACTGGATGCTCCGAGAACTTGAATGACGTAGGGGTCGGAGAGGAGCTGGATCGAGTCCCACAAGTACTGCGTCGCCGTGGTTTCACAAGATCGGAGAGCATTTTGGATATTCACGCTGGGTCCAGGGGTGGGTGCAGTGGAGGAGGGTGCGGAATTCTGAAAGAGGTGACGGTTGAGAGGTGGTGGTG
>JAQFYT010002859.1:0-11915 GCA_034694925.1 Ceratophysella denticulata
CAACTCAAGTTATAACATTTGGCGTAAACCCTTCCCTTCCATTTGTTTACATTACGAGGGTGGGGTGGGGAGTATCTTTATCGGAGACCGTTAAGAGCCCGGACTACTATTCATTCCCAGCATCCTGAGACCGGTCTACTATTCGAGACCGGACTATTAATCGAGATGGGCTATTATTTCTTAATTATGGAATTGTACAGAGTTGAAACGGTGACAATAGTATTTAATATCACATGTTAGAGTTTATACTACGCCCGATTGTATTACGATTTGAATAGTAGACCGGGCTACTATTCGAGATGGGCTACGGGCTACAATTTCCAAAAAATCTCTTCAGACCGGACTACTATTCAAGATGGGCTCTTAATCAAACATTTACGGTAAGTAACCAATTCTTCATCTTCATCAATGTACCCATAGCGCGGAAAATTACATCAAAAGCAACTGAATATGACGCTTGTTGAAGTTGATATTTCAGTACATGAATCACAAATCAGGAACATGCATGTGGACAGTACCATCCTACTTTCTAGGTCTTCTAACTCTGCAAGTTCAGTTTGCGACATAGTAAGTACAAGTGATTAGAGTGCGTGTAACAAGTAACAATGGACGTGAGTACAACTTAAATACTTCTCAAACTTTGCTGTACCTCGTAAATTGTGTTATGTTATTGTTATTACTGTTTAGCAATTTGCAGTACAGTATGTATACATGTTGTAATAATTATCGCATGATAAATGGTAAATGCATACTGTATCTGTTCACTTGCTTGCTGCAACAATTTTCGTGAATTCACTTATTTCAATGGAATAAACCAGGAAATATTCTCCCAAAACTCATTGCCCACATCCGTATCTCTTCGTATCCGTTCTACATACAATGTACAAGTCAGCCCTCACTTGTTTTCAATTATACTGTAATGAAGGTACCTACATATGTTAGTTTGGTGTTTACAATATTCGCACATTTTCTTATTCAAGGTTTCATATCCTGCGTGTAAAACCAAGCTTAAATTCTCAGAAGACAATGAATATTAGCCCAGAGGTAAATATGCACTGAATACAAACTATTTTTGTACCATGACGGGTTACCGTGAACAGTTATTAAATATGAAATGTTTAGGTTTTCCTTAATATTTCCAACGGAATACAAAACCCCAGAGGTACTGAATTAAAATATTATAAATATGTGTGAATTCAGGCTTATCTGTTTCCACTTGTTTAGAATAATCTGTGGAACGAGCATTGCGTATAGTAAAGAATTTTTTGTTCATTCTTTTTAGTGTAAAAATGCATTTAACCAAAATGCTGGCGGGTGTTTTGTTGGTCATCTTCGGAATTATGTACTGTAAGTTCACCAAATAAATTAACAGTCATATAATGATACTTAAATTCCGTATTTGTTTGTAATAACCAGGCACGCCGAGCACAACTGCTTCCAGTCGATTATGGCATACGCGGGTATGTGACGGCTTTTGTTTCAACAACAATCAACGGGGTTGTGCGGATTGTTGCGTTGACGGAAGACTTTACGGAGACACTAGCCCTTACGGATACTGTGATGAATACCAGCGATGTCTTTGTGACACACCAGCCATTCTCAAGGCACAGAGAGGAAAGTAACAACTGCTGAAAATATGCTTTAAATATACAATAAAAAAAAAATCCATTATAGTTTGTAATGGTCGAGACCTTTGCAATTCGAAGTGCACAATGTATTTAATTGTAATTACTTTTCAAACGAAAATGAAGTTTTTGTCCTCAAATTCAAATTCACTAAACCGTAATTGTTTGATTATTTATTAAACATGGAATGAGCAAAATTTTACTATTTAGTCCCAAATTTTAAATGCACGATTGTAAAAGGATAGGATAAGTTAAGGCATTTCATAAAAGCATAAACCTTAGGCCTTGTTCCGTTGACACTATAATATAAGAATGCATAGGTATATCTAATATGTATTCAACGGATTTCTAATCACAGTGCACGCTTGACAGAACAAATACGAGGGAAGTAATAAAGTGAAATAGAGATGAAAAATATGCTGTTTCTTAAATCATAACCATGTTCTCATGCAGCAACATTTAAACAGACTAACAATAAGTACTACATATAAAAATACATAATTAATGATAATCTGAAGTCAATCAAGTAAGATCACGTAAACTCACAGGTCAGAAAAAGAGACTCGAATATTACGTGCCTAAATATGTCATTAAGCTTAAAAAATACTAATATAAAACTAATTTAAAAACTTGCGGCATTTAAATGCTCCGCATGAGCAGGCAATTTTTACGTCCTCGTAATTAAACTTGTAGTCATAGGTGAGTTCTTCACCGCTGATAATTCGACGGAGAGCGATAATCACAATATGTTTTTTTCCTAAGATTTCCATGATTTTTGAGTGACAATTTGGCTGTAAAAAGGAGATGAATTTAAGTTACTTTAAAAGTTTTTCAAAGAGTGTCATGACTTGTTACAACGAGAAATCTGGAATGGACTTACATCGCAACTATGATTTATGAAACGAGCAGCATTGCCCTTCAACGTGGCATCAACAATGAAATTATCATCAATCGCAAACATGTAACACCCAATTCCGCGGGATTCGTAGTATTTTTCACGTAGGTCGCTAACATTGGTCCGGATTACCTAAAATTACAAGGAATATGACACAGTTTTAGATGACTTGATTCCATTCCATATCAAGAGTATAAGATTTAAATGATAACTTACTTCCCCGGCGTATTCAATTATCATATCACCCTGCTCGATGTCTTTGGTCGTGAATAAACCGCGTCCATGAATTCTGGACCAGTATACATTCAAATGTTTAACTCCGTATTTACTGAGATTACGGAACTTCATAGCCACGGGCAAATCGGCACTTTTGGCCAGATCCAAGCTGCGGATTGACAAAACATAAAATGTTTATACTAAACTTTACAAAATATATTTGAATAAATTTATCTAATATTAACTAGTCCCCTAACCTTCTCGTATTAGTGTCCAGTACCAACGGTTGCCTGTGTTTGGAAGCCAACCACCCAAACATATCAAACGGTTTTCTCGTTGAATAACCTTCACTTCGCGCGGATCCAGATGGATTTTCTGCAATAGGAGTGTCTTCATTTGAAGTTGCCGTACTTGAGCGCTCGTGAAACTTGAAGACATGGTTCTTATTGGCGGCTTTGATACCGGGAAGTTGTTCAATTAGAAACTGCACGGCACGATGTGTGAGTCCTAATTGATTGAAACCAGCTGCAGTTGCTCGTTTATTTTCTGAAGCACGGGAATAGAAGTTATTTATAAAGTCTTACTATCAATCAAAAGTGCTCAGGATATTTGTAAACTTGAATTGAAACTAACCTGGTAGTGAGATATTGGTAGCCGGATATGCCAACGGTGGTAAGTTATGGTCTAATCTTCTTCCTTGAACAGTTTCAAAAATGTTACTCCAAACGGACCGGACATCACTCGATCGAAAAACAACAGTTCCATTCGTTTTAACTTCGTATACAATAACGGCTCGATGCGTCTGAAACAATACAAATTGGATTATTTTATAAGCACCCTATCATTGCAACAGGGACATACTTTTTCATATCACAACAGTTACATAGCTTTAGCTTTGGATTAACATCTTACCAGTCTCATTGGCTTTTGCGCTGGAATTGGAAGTGCAACCGAATTGACGGAACTACTGCCTTCCTCATCTTCGGCTATAGTCCGATTCGACTCAGCATCCGCATCCGGATCAGGGATTGGTATTGTGTGGACAACCGGTTCAACCACCACATCAGTCGTACTGCCTGCCAGTTCTCCCGAAGTAATTTTTCCTTTGATCTTGAGACTTCTCATTGTACCTGGAGCCTGATTGCCAGACTCCCTGATATTGAACAGCGAATACGAGTCAGCACCCTCTTGGCGCTTGAGCGTTATTTTAATGCTCTTTGTTGAGGGCGGCTTTTCATCCGCATTACTGCTCTCCTCATCGTCCTCACGTTTTCGTTTATTGGTACCGCTGAGCCTTTCAGATCCTGCTGGATTGGGAATGAAAGGTTGACTGCTGTCGGATAATAAACCCTTAGACGATTCAAAATCTACTGTTTGAGAAACAGCTTTACCGAGCTCAGTTGGGATTTTCATAGCCTCTGTATCGGCTTGACCAATCGGAGGTCGCGGATTTGCTTCTACTATTGAAGGAGGAAACTCCTCGATTGAAAATGCACCACGTTGAACATGCTGAATTTCAGGACGCTGTTGGCCTTGCTTGACACTGCTAGCTGGTGTAACATTAGGGTGACGCCAATTTCCAGGAATTAAGTTTATGTTGGACCTGTTTTGGGGAGGAAGCGTAAATGCAGATCCTAGCTGTAGAATTTGATCTGTCATTTTTTGAAGTGGATGGACCACGGCTATATTTGGATTAGGAGTTATAGTTCTTTCACTCATCAGAGGAGACGTTATAACTGGCGAAATGGCTGTGGTCGTGGTCATAATCGCGGGTTTAGGAGAACCAATGGTATTTGTAGAAACTGATGGCGTCGTCACGACAGTGGCTGGTAAGAGCTTCGGCAATATTCCTGGTGCCGGGGAAATCATTGTATTATAGAGTCGTAACCCTTGACCCAGTCTCTCAGTAGCCAATGTTGCCATGTTCGCCAGTTGATTTTGTAGCCTCATCGATTTGAGTTTTTTCACAGGACCAGGACGAATGGGTACGAATTGAAGTGGTTTTATTCCGACACTGTTCATTGGATTTGTATAATTTGTAGTATTGAGGTTCTCCGTATACCCCAAAGATGAAGGAGCGTAGAAACGGCTTTGATAATCCTCGGGTGCACCTGGTTGATGTGAGGGCGCATGTACCATCGTATTTCCAACCATTACATCTCCGGCTTGAGAATCCTGGTTTCTCATTTGTGCAACACACTGATCAGAAAGATTTGGGACAGTTGTAGATTGCCCTTGCATGGGTTCATGCGGAAAGTATGCATGTCGTGGGACGGGAATTGGCGGTGGTGGAACATTGGATGGATACTGACCAATGGCATGCGCAGGCATATGCTCAGTTGCATTTACTGTTGCAGCTCCACATGGAATGGGAATAGTTGACAAAGTATTCCCATGCTGTACAACAACGTATGTCACTCCTTGTTCTTGACCCTGGGTCTGAGAAGAATGGAATGCATTTGGTTGTAAGACTGGCTGTAGATTGTGTCCAGATGTCGACAGGGTCAATTGCTTGCGTTGCTCATGAATTAATGCGTTTTGTTGTTGCTGGTGAATTAAGGTTAGATTCTGTTGTTGCTGTATAATATGTTGCTGGAGAAGTGTCTCTTCCTGTTTCTGTTGAAATTCTTCTTGCTGTTTCTGTTGAAATGCTTCTTGAAGTTGATGCTGTATTTTAATAGCTGCCATCTGTTGCTCTTGAAATTGCTTGAATTGCATTTCTTGAATGCGCTGATATGTTTCTGCGTTGGAGGTTAGATTCTCTTGAGCGTGACCAGAGTTGGAAGTATGCTGCTGCTGTGTATAACCATAGGGAGCTTGAAATTGGTGCTGGTTCATCTGGATTGGAATTTGAATCGTAACCAACTGGCCATTTGAATCTTGCAATGTGACAGAAGTTTGCGGGTTTTGCTGAGGCGTAGTCACTGATTCGTGGGCACTAGTTGAAATGCCAAGTTGCATTTGCGCATTCAAAGCTGGAAGCTGAACATGATGAGCACCTGTGTTTATTGGATTTTCTTGATGAACTATTCCTGGAGCTGCACTTGGAGGATATTGTTGTATGTTTCGATTAAAATCATTTCTCGCTTGGACAGGGACAGGATACGTTGTCAATTGTTGATCAGTGTCATGAAGACTAGGTCCAGGTCCAAGGTGCTGGAAATGATTGTTCATGTTTATGGATTCCGGTATGCAATGGTTGGGATTCGTCAAACAGTTATCTTCTGAAGGCATAGGGCTAGGACCAGGCCCACTCTCTCCTGTGGGTAGCATTGTGGACTGCTTGTACTTGATAGTAAAGTCCTTATTATGCTGTAAGTTTGCTAGAATCTCCTGCAACTGCAACTGACGGTTTCCTATGTCGTCAATTATCGCTGTTGGATGACAATTTAAGGCATTGCCACTAGCACTACCACCATCCCCTACCATTAGCTGCTTCGAAATCTGAATCGCCGGAGCCTGATGATCTTGAGAACTTGATATTCCATCACTAGAACTGGTACTTGTACTTGGAGTAGTAGCTCCAGAATTATGATAAGTCGCTTCAACGAGGTTCATCTGCTCATTTGAATTAAAATCGGGAAACCGCTCCTGTGTGTCGTCGTCAGGAACTACTTCCGTCAACGGTATATCATTCCTCTGCGCATTTACTGCTCCGTCTGCGGAAGCTTCATTACCGCTTGGTATAGAAGTGGATTCAGTATCAGTATGGTCTACCTTGTCCTGGAATTGGGTTTCACTGGGAACGACTGCTTCACTTTGGCTAACCAGTACTTCTGAGTCATCGTCGTCTTCAGTTGTATCTTCGGATGTATCACTATCACTGACATTGGGTTGAGCACCTGCTGATGAAACTACAGATTCCTCAATTGAAGGGGAACGGGCAGCGATGACATCATTTTGCTCTGCATCAACTGGTTCATTTTCTTCCTCGTCTTCACTACTGCTGTAGTTAACGCAACTACTCAAATGATTTTTAAAGCTAGCTCCAGTTTTGTAAGTATTCTTACATTTTGTGCAAGTTACGGGTTTGTTGCTCGAAACATTTAGAACAGTCGGATCTAATTCAAGGATTGTTGGCCATTCTACCTCACCTAAACTTGATTCAATATTTTGAAGAACTACAGCGTTATCTTGTGAAAGCGTGCTGACTTGACTGTGGGAAGAACCAGGCTGAGGAGAATTACAATCTGATTCTTGATGATCCGTGGGTTCGGCTGGTTTGTCAATGTCATTAGCTTGAACTTTTCGAGGTCGACCGCGACCGCGCTTTGTCCCAGTTGTTGGATTGATGGGTTTTACTGATTTACTTGAACCAGCTACTTCGTTTGAGGCAGTAGATTTAGATTTAGATTTCTTGTGTATCTTGCACCACCTTAAATGATGATGGACGGAAGTAGCAGATGGAAATACTTTTTGACAGTGTGAACATTTAAATTCCAACTTCTTCTCAAATACTGGTTGTTTCTCTCGACTTCGAAGTGTTCTGTCTCCGTTTGATTGCTCGTTTGACATCTCACGTTTCTTAGTACGTTTCATTTTACGTTCCATTTTAGCCTGACTGTTTGAGGACGAAGCGGAAGTTGAACAATCATTTAGTTTTGCCGACTTGGGTGGTCTGCCTCGACCACGTTTAATCGGTGGCTGTGGCACAGCTATTCCCTTTTTAGGACTTCTGGTGGAATGGGTATCGGAATCGGACTCCTGCTCAGATTCAGTGTCTGAGTTGTGAGACTTTGACATGTCTGATGAGGAAGAGTCATATGCTCCGTCAATCTGCATAATACAAAAATCAACTTCACTGCTCTTTGACTTCGACTCCTCAGAAGCTAAGGATGCAATTTTTTCGTTCATATCTTCATCTTCCGAAACTAAGGTACTTGTGAGACTACTATACTCCATTTCCGACAGAACTTCCAACGGCCATTGTTCATCGTCCACTCCGATTAAATCTTGAGCACAGGAGTGGAGATGTGTTATTGCGTCTGGAGTTAGGTAATCTTCAAATAAATCAGTTTCTTCCTGCAACACTGTTTCACTGCTCGCTGGGCTCGACACTGGAGTTTCAAATATACCAGAGGCCTCAGCGTCTTCAGCTTCTACCTGGCTATTATCCTCCTCATCAGCGTCACTTCCGCTGTTATCTTCGCAGTCGCTGAAATTAAGATTACACGGACCAAGCCACTCTTCATTGTATTCATCGATGTATCTTGGTGAAGAGTCGACCCAATTATGAAAAGCATTCATTTGATTCAGTTTTCGAGTCACTTTAGCAGATGATTTAGAATGGTCTATTACCAGGTTCACATCCCGCCTCTGATTCCGAAATTGACGCTCTTTAATTTTGCTCACGGCCGTGGAAAAGTTATATTTCACTTTTTCGTGGGGATCTGTGTGTGACCAGTAGAGGCGTGAACATTTGTAACCGAGTGGAATCAAAGTAGTATCGCTGCCACAAGTGTCATCAACTGAAACGGGCACAGTGCGACCAAGACGGTCCACTCTTAACGAACCAATGAACACTCGAATATCTAACGAAGAAATTAACTTTTCTTTCTTTCGAAGCCACTCCGTATTGATAAACACTTGTCGCAAAACCTGCAATAATTCAAAATCGCCGACATTATTAATTGCTAACATATAACAGGACTATGCAGAGATAAGGGCTACTAAAAAGAAAATTTTTACAAAAAATAAAAAGTCATTCCATTTACCTGCATGTCTTGTTGCGGATTGCCTTTTGCTTTCTTCGTGTGTGCTGGACAAAATACACTCTTGTCTTCTAGTAAAACGCATTTGCTGTTCAATGCACACGGGAAGTGAAAAGACATGGAACAGGATTGTTGACAGCATCCAACAGATGCACCCTTCCGCTCGCAGACGTGACAGGACAACGTTTTACTCCGGGATAGTGCAACACCAACCTAAATAACAAAACACAAGGTAAAATACATTTGAATAAAAAAACGAAACGTGGTATGGATACCTCAGTGGTCGCGACCCACGATGATGTTACTGTAAAAAAAGCTAACAATTATGAAACGACGACTACCTGCTGTAAAGCTCCATCATCTTCTTCCCAAACCTCTGAGGACCAAAGGGCACAATTCACATGCACCCATTCACTTGGTCCAGCCCACAATAGCCGACCGCAAAATTCTGGCGGAAAATCTCCAAATTCCTGACAAAAAGAGCAACGACGACTGTCTGCTGTCTTCTTGGAATTCCAATACACATCTTGAAATGGATTCAGATTCAGGTATCCCCGGGAAAAGCTATGAATTGGTCGGAAATGGTTGTCTGTAATAACTTCATTATTATTTAGAGCTGGAATTGGTGGAAGAGCTAATGCTGTCGAGCACGAATGTCGTTCAGTCTCCATCATTTCAACAAATTCCTGAGTTAGAGTGGAACCTTCAATTTCTTTGACGTCAAACCAAGGGAATACTTCTTTTACTGCGGATTCAAAATGTTCCAATAAATGCAGATCTGGTACGTCGTCTTCTTCTAACTTTTCTAATGCCTGAAGTGTGGCTTTATAAATTGAGAGAACGGATGTGAACTCTTTGTTAACTAAATTCAAAACTGAGTCAAATACGGAGCTTATCCGTTTGGATGGACTGAAATTTCCTGGGGTTCTCGGCTTAGATGTACCTCCACACACTTGTTCACACTTTTTTGTTGGTGTTGTTTCGTCTATTTTTACAAACTGTAATAGGTCCCCATTCAACTCGGTCTTAACATCTGCTGAAAACAACCTAACCCGATCTGAAACACTCGGCTTTTCTTCAACTTGAGCTTTCTTTGGCGTTGGCAGAGAATTTTCCTTTTCTGTAAACTCGTTGGAAGCCGAGCTTTTACCAGGTTTACAATTGAATATATCACGTACAACTTGTTGTTTCGAATCAGTACCACGTGGAGAATGTGTATTTACTATATCGGAGACGAGAATTCGTTTCTTCCTATACGTACTAATTGCCTTCTTCTGGAATATCCTGAAAACGGCTTCACATCCATTTGACATCTCTATTTGAATTGCCTGACGCCAAAATGCTGTCTCACTGCTTTCGCATAATCTGCAATGCAAAATATTCGATAAAACTATAACGTGTACAACACCACAACACATCTTTTACGCATAATTTGATCAGAAATGCTTTCTGTGTCTGCAAACTGTACTTTTAAAATGCAATGAATTTCGTAGGAAACATAAATTCATACCTGCATATAAATTCAATGGATTCTGGCAAATTACTAAGTATTTGGTACTGCTCTTCCGATATTCTTTCACACTTTGCATGAACCCAGCGCTCACATTTTCCACACTCCATCATCTATAAACAAATATAGAAAATATTACATCTGTTTCAGAATGAATTCAAAAAATCCCTATATGATCCCCATCAATAGTCAATTCATGCCTAAGCTCTAAACAAACTCGTAAACCTTAAAACATTAAGTACAAATATTCTTACTCTAGTTTCAAAATCGTTGTCCTCATAGCATATCTGGCAAATTGGACAAAAAGATCCCTTTTCTCTTTGTCGAAAGCAGTTGACACAGAGCATCATAGGCGGAATTGAAGAATTGTCTTCAGTCAGATCATCCGTTTTATTAGTAAAACTCGTAGTAGTAACAGCCATTCTGCGCTCGACCTTCTTTCCGCAGCTCTTACACTTGCAACAATTGTCACAAACCCATTTCTCACTCATCTCCTTCTTCCATGCACCCTTCTTGACACATCCGGTGTGGTAGCTGAGTCGACACTTGGAGCATTTTAGAAACTCATTCTTTTTCTGGGATGATCCTTCCCCGCCGTGCTCGTGACAGAGACTGCACTCTACACATCGACTACAGGTCCAATTCTGGAGTATTTCCCGAAATTCGAGTTCTTTTTCCCTTTCCAAGTCCTCTTCGAGTCGATGGAGGGGAAGGGGTGTTAAGGGCGGAGAGAGAAGGGAGCTCAGACGACTATTGTCACTACAAATGGTGAGGGACTTGGAAGGGTTCGGAGCTCCACTGTAGTAAATCGGAATAGGGCCTTTTAGTATATCTTGAATGGGAAGGTCAACGGAACTATTGTGGGACAGGGTCGTTTGGGATTTGGGGATGATTCTGGACACAAAGGACGAGAGGAGGGCGTCATCTCCGCTGCAGAACGGATGGTAGGGCTCACAGCAAGTGGAACAAAAGATTAACTGAAAATAAAATCAAAATAACCTAAAGTTAGAGTCATAATTTAGGGAAGGACAAAGTCAAGCACAAAATACAAAATATGCCTATGCCTGCCATTTTGGCTCTGGTCTGGACTAATAAATAAATACAATACAAACAAAAACAATTCAAGGTACCTTTGAATAACGGATATAAAAATCAACAGGGTGCTGATATTTGTATGCGATCCCGTGAATTAAAGCCGAAGAAAGAAGGAAAAGATATTATTATAACCTATCAAACTTTTACCATCTGCTAATCCTGGTTAGGTTAGAATAGAAAAAATTCACGATCTTTGCACACTGTATAACTTGTTGTTATTGACAGGATATGCGATGCAGGGAATAAACGTTAGCTGAGCTTCAGGAAAAAAGACGCAAAATCAATATATGTAAGTACATATACCATTAAACCAAACCAGGTAACGAAATTATATCTAAATATTTATTACGGCAAATCCATACGCTCTATTTCCAGCGTCCTTTCGATAGTTCAGAGGACCATCTGCTTAGCTCGTAGAAAATTCGAACTTGATCTAACCAACCAACCAGTACAATGTACCATGCGTGATGCAAAATTAGCAGTAGCAAGTAATTTTTCCGTTCCCAAAAAACCAGAAAGGCATTTACCTCCGACATGTAGAATACGTTTTCGTGTTTATCCCTTCGATTTACATACGAATTATAATACGGAGTGCAGATGACTGAGTAAGTAAGTACATTAGAAAAGTTCGATCAAATACCTCAGAAATAAGTTACATTATTCTAATTATGCATTCATGATATTACTATGAATTATTTAACACAATACACTTCATGCCCATATTCTCCTGCTCGACTGAACCCGGAATAAGTAACAAAAATTATTTACGCTCAACATACTTAAATAGAACTAGCCGGCCCACGCGTCAGTACTGACGCCAGATGGTGACCTTTGACCTCTGTTCAGTACTAACAACTACAACT
>JAQFYT010002860.1:0-11913 GCA_034694925.1 Ceratophysella denticulata
ATAAATTATGCCATTATTCCATATTTATTGATTTTGTTGCGGCGGCTTTTGTTGCGGCGGCTTTTGTTGCGGCGGCTTTTTCCAGCGGCGGTTTTTTTTGCGGCGGCTATTGCGCGGCGGCTTTTGGTGCGGCGGCTATTGGGTGCTTCGATATATTTCATATACATATAAGGCTAGCTAGAGTTTCGGTACAATTGAAATTCATTGGGAGATATGAAACCTTTTGGCTGGGCCGCATGTTATTTGTGGAGTGGCTAATGGAATATTTTATGTTCTCTGGGATATAATAACCAGTGGACATAAATTAGAGAACTTTCCAACTCTTGACCTGAGTGCGGAGGAAAAGTAGGTAGAAGGGAGCTCAGTGGGGAAGTTTCGTCTCCCCATCTGTCCAGGTGAGAGGAAAGTTATCGAGCGGTGTTCTGGTCTGGCTCCTTATGGGCTCGCGTGTGCTACGTGAGCTGGAAGAAGAAGGCCTGTTCTCCTTACCGGTCCCAGCAGCCTTCACCGTACTGCGTGTATATACCCCCAACTACCTACCTACCTTTGTACTCGGCCGGGAGATTTCTTTGGTCTAGAAAAAGGAAATAGGGAGGAAGCGAGCTCGCTACTTTTCCTAGCTTTCTCCTCCTTGGAGACTCGTGCTGGGGCTGGAGGGCGGATGTGATAAGACGGGATTTTTGATGGGAGCAGACTTGGAGCTCCGTCGTCCCAGCCCGTCTCCCAACTGTCGACTCTTCCTCTTCAAACAGAACCTGGAAAGAAAATGATGATACATTGTGAGAAAGTCCCTGCTCTGCACCATTCTACTTTCACCTGTGAGCTCTCTCCGTCCATCCACCAGCACCACCATCAAAGAGCTCCATGATCTGTTGTTGTTTTCCTCTTCCAGCACTAGCTCAGGCAGCTCTCCTCCACTTCTCACGAACACCTACACTCACTCACTCTCTGGATCAGACACCCTTTCTTATCAGTACACACCCTCCTCAGTTTACAACTCCCGTTTTACGGATTATCGTTATTACTACACAACATTTATACTTTATAAACTAGTAGGAACACATCTACAGATAGACATCTTCAATCTGCAGTTGCCCAGCATTTCCTATAACTTTCTTAGCAATTTCTTAGGAATTTTTATTTCAACCCTTTATTCAGGCTTCCACAAAAGAACGTACTTATCGTTACTTTCCTTCTTAGGTTGTAGGCGAAGAGTTTGCAGAGCAGCGATTCAATTCAAGATCAAGAATGAATTTAGCCGACTGGGACTATGAAGCTGATCTTGTATTGTTACGAGCGAAGTTGAGACAAGCTTCGGGCGAGGTATGTTTGAATTACTACTGGACGTGCAGCAATTTTTGAGTGTCGTATTTCCGTTGTCCGTGTAGTGGACTAGATTCATTATACATTGACATTGATACATAGCTTATTTACAAAACTGTTAGGAAAAGGATGAACTTCGGAATTTGATTCAACAAGCCTTGAATCTGAATGGGAATATTGGAGGTTCTGTTCCAAAAAAAGTACGAGTAAGTAACACTTTTTTGAAGTTCTGCATTTGTAGTTCGTAAGATTTAATGTCATGAGAACGAATTCAATTGTTCCATCATTATTTATAATTTGACAGGTCTCCGGAAATAAAACTCTCAATGATGATTCCAACTTGAACTCGTCCTTGACAGAGAAGACGGTATGGCTTGTAAACCAATTTCAAAAACACTTTCAACAGGCAACTTCTTTGAACGTGCGTAAGAAATTATAATTATTTTGGATTAGTGACAGTGGTGTTGGATTTATCTCAGTTGAATCTGAAATGCACTACAAAAATATAAGAACATGTGAAACACGTTAATTTACTTCCATTCTAGGAAGCCAGATTAGGTTCACACTCATCGAAAAAAGAGATCACTTGGGAAGATTTACAACTAGCCTGGACAACTTTTGAACCGTACTTCAAGGCAGTGCTTTCGACGTCCAAAGGCAGTAATCCATTCAAAATTGACGTGGTGAGATTTTTATAAAAAACCTGGGTTGTACCAATAGCAATCCAAATTGTAATGATACTTGATTTTCAATATATTTTGTTTTCAAACGCAGATAATCCGAGAAGTATTACAGTACCTACCTCGGAATGATTTGCTCAAGTGTCGATTGATCAACAAAACTTGGAATCAGAACGCAATTCAAGTCTATTACAAGAATCCTGACCATGTTTGTTCTGTAAAGGACGTGACAGAAATCTCAGCGGACATTGCCCTTGCCCTCAATTTTCCATTGTCCATATTCAAGCGAATTAGTATCAGCCTTGAAAAGAATAAAGTGGAAGACTTAATTACTTTCTTCAGTAAAGTTGGAACTCAAATCAAATATTTGGAAATCAGTGAACCATTCAGGTTCAGGAATGAGGAGTTCCAGTGTTCTTGTTTTGAGTATCAATTGAAGTTGCGAACGGTTTTTCAAAATGTTATGGAATTGGAATCACTTAAATTGAGTAATTTACCCGAATCCGTTGTATCTCAGCCGTTTGTGTTGACTTGTGATGAACTGAAAATGACCTGTCACCGGAATGTTCACACGCTCGCCGTCTGGGTACCGGAGGAACAGGAACAAAATCTTTGTCAAGAATTTATTAATGGTCTTTTTTCCATGGTACCGAATGTCAAGAATTATGTCGACTGTGGTTTTGATCACTCAATTTTACGTCTATTAACAGCTGCAACAGGTAACTTAAACTTGCATACGCTTTTTGTGAAGAATGATAAAACTGTGCGTGCCAAGGATTTTTTCGCAAGAATGAAGGATCAAAAGCTTAAGAACGTTGAAGCTCAGTTATTTCTTCGAGATGAAGAAGATGTTCAGGTCTGTGAAGCATTTTTTGCGTCTCAAAGTGACACGCTTGAAGTGATGAGAGTTGGAGTTAGAAATCCAGCCGGTGCAGACTTTAAAATTAAACTTCCGTTTATGAAAACACTGAATCGCATGGAACTGGGATACATGTCCGCAAGGGGCTCCTGCCTTCAACCATTTCAATCGAAGAATGTTCCTTGTCTTCGCAAATTGAATATGAATAGCTTGGCTAGCATGGAAGATTTTGAGAGCGACGAGTTTTCCAACGTACAGGAATTGGTATTTGACAATTGTGCAGGTTTTAGTCATTTTGATTACAACGTGGAGCTGTTGGGAAAAATAGGAACCACATTTCCCAATTTGCGTAAACTGAATATTCAAAGCATTGCTTTGCGAGATGACGGCTTTCCCGTCGTCTTTTCTCTCTCCCAATTGGAGGAGCTGCATTTGAGCATTTATGATAACCATCTGGGACAGGACATTAACTACACTCTAAGTGGAATTCCGGTGGAGAGCGCCTGGTTCGTATCCCAACTCATTGCTACAAAATCACCATTGATCTCATCACTGAAACGACCTCGGGCCTCACTGCAAGCAATGAAATGTGAGTAACAGGAACACATTTATCTATAACTTAATTTTGGATGTGGTAGGGCATCAAATCCTGATTTCTTTCTGAAATATATAGGTAAACGTGCATTGAGAAAATAGAATTTGCACTGAAAACATTATAGACTTCTGTATTGAGAAATTGAATTCCGAACTATGTCTGAAATGGCAGTAAAGATTTTAGTCAGGTTAGGTTAATCTAAACACGGCAGACGAGATTGATTCATTCTACAGGTTAGTTTAGGTTTTTGAAATACCCACAGGACAAACAACTAACCTAACGCATAGAATTATCGAACAATTTTCCTAAGTACGGAATTCCATTTCTCAATGCAAAAGTCTGTGTTTTCAGTGCAGATTTTATATTTTTAATGCTTCGAAAATCGTCACCCTTTGCCTTTGCTTTTTCTGTATTGATTATTATTATGTTATTTCTGTATTCTGTAATATGCTGTTCATGTTCATTTTAGGTCTGAAACGGCTCACATTAGAGTTCAATCCATGGGAAAATTGGGATTTTTTTGTGATTGATGAGGTGGGCGTCCATTTTGGATTTCTGTTAATGCCACGTCTCGAGCAGCTCAAACTACTCGGACGTTATGCGGTAAGATAAGAAATAATTAGATGTCGATGTCACCTTAACCTCTTGAGCCCCAACTCAAATTCGTGCAAACAACGGCTAAGGCCCAAGGCCACAAACGTATTTCAATCGCTATGATGGCCCGAGTTCTCTAAACAATTACAATGCTTGAGGCCCAGCCTCAGAAACCCAAAACAAGCCCAGGCGCCCAACTTATCATGTATTTCGTTTTTTATTATTGGACCCAAGCTAAATTGATTTGAAAATACACGGAAACTTGGGCGAGCAGCGGCAGTTTTTAGGAATACATGTATGAGTGTATTGGGCTTCAGGGGATATTTAATGGAATGCATGTATGTGTGTCTTGTCTTGGGCTCCCAGGGTCGTTGAACTCAATATACGTATTCGTGTATATGGCGTGAGGGCTTGTCACGGAGAATACACGCATTCTTTTATTGGGGCTCAACGGGTTAACGGAACGTGTCTTGAATAAAGTTTTATATTGATTTTAATTTTGAATTGCATAGATTTCTGAAGACGGAGCTGCTGAGCTGAAGAAGTTTCATTACAGCGTCGCAATTACTCCAAAACCTATTGAAGATACGCCCTAGTACTCAAATCAACTTCAACCTCGAATATGTACCCACAATAATACAATTGAATTCCGTGAGTGTTCACTATTTTCTTCTCTGGCTTTGGTTTTGTTTGTGTAAACAACAACGTATATTCGGGTATCTTAATTAAATTAATTGATATTGATACACATATATGAGATTTCACTAATATTGTTTGTAGAATATCCACATTAAAAGCTAGCAACGAATAAAATTGTAGTTTTCGAAAAGTTGGACTACTTGTTCCGCTCCAGCGCTAATTTGCTCTTCGAGAGTGCTGAGCTATAGGCAAGACTTAGATCTCAAAACTGCAAAGAAACTTTTCTAAGCCTAACCCAACTTATTTGATACAATAATAATAAAATCCGAAAAATACAACACTGAGAGGTACACACAAAGAATTTATCCCAAATTAAAAGTAGGTTTCGTCCATTCTGATCTTCCCGGCGTGTGAAACGACATAAGCGGAAGGTGCCAACTGCAAACTGCACCCATTCATGACAACCATACTACAGGACGCTTTAATTTACCTTTAATATTTACAATAGCCAATGGAATGTAGAATGTATTAGTTCGTGTTTTACCGAAGCCCTATTCTTCGTCACACCTGATTTAACGCACGGCAATAGACCTCACGATCCGGAAAATAAGCAATCACTCTCGGCCTACGTTTCAATTAGCCGTGAACCCAGCGAACAATCCTACAGCAGCGCCAGCATACAGGAGCCAGGCATACAGATTACATATCATAGTAAAATAAATCACGCAACCCAATCTAACGTAATATTCATGATTATAACAATGAGCCGTCGCAAAGACCCATTTTTTTTAGAATTGGGTCAAGTAAGGCAAATGGCAGGACGGGTTACGCTGCTCTTTGCATGACGTCCGAAGCTATCTGAACTGAACCTCTGCCACCTTGTCGAACAACGGACTGCCACATTGTCTGTAAGGTAAACGTAGTAATAATGCGGTAATGTAATGTCAACAGACAGATTATGCAAACTCGTCCTCCGGATCATTAAGAAAATTTGCGGATCAATTAAGTTACTTCCAAACCCAAAAAACCGGCCTGATCAACAAAGGTAGGACTGTAGGACTGAGCTGGGCGGAGAACACGCAGATCAACATCTTCCAAGCAATAAGTAGCCTCCATATGGATATAGCTTGTAATATGCAATGTTTAATTTAAAGACCCTGCCCAAGTCCGCGTGTGAATCTGACCGGACTATGGCAAAATCAACTGTGAGATGCTACGAAGATGTTAAATGGAATGAAACAAAGTGGAGAAAACACCAGCCATGGCCAATATGTGTTCAATCTGTGTGTGAATAAGTATGCGGTTTGGTCATATTGGACAAACGATCCGTAAAACCCTAACCCCCATCGTTATTTAAGAATGAAAAATCTCATTTTGATATGGAGGTTACGTTATAAGGTATAGTATGTATATGACGTGAATGAAAGAATAATTTAGCTCAGCGATCTCGGATACGAAGATTAAGATGACCAGGAGCCAGCTTAGAAGATGCAAAATTCAAGTCCGCCATATAGGCAAGCAGAAAGCATCTTTATTGTAGCTTCCATATCCATATTCCCGTTGAGCTCAGTTTTTACTACGGTAATACCAGAATACCAGCTCAACGAGATGAACCACCCCCAAATTTCTTCTTTCTATAATAAATATACGCAACAAACATTATCAATGAAAGATTCAGGTGGGCACTAGTACAGGCAAAGGCACCACCAAAAAAAAATCTTGTAAAAGTGCCGTTGTTTTCTTTACAGCCTCAAACCAGGTTCAGTTTAGTTTCAGCGTCTCTTCGTAAAGATACACGAGACAAGACGCTTCACCTGTGCACAGGTGTAATTGTCTTCTCGTGTATAAGAATACAGGTTCGTGTAGGGCTATTTCTGTTCTGGAGCCGACACAAATACCTTAGGAATATTACAATACATATACTATCAGCCAAGCCCCTTGAATATTGAACATTGAACAAAAAAAGACCACAGATTTCCGTTATGTAGGCCTTTTTTTTCGGGTTACTGTTATTAACACAGAGTGGAATTTAGTCCGGTTTTGAATCTGGAGGAAGTTGATTTTTGAACGGATTATTGACCTGATTTTTCTGGATAAGCTTTCAACGCCCTTGTCAGTGATCAGAAGATCGCAGTTCTGTGTGCTGTGCATTATACCAGTAGTGCTATGAACTGGGACGCTGTTAATTAGCGATTATTTAGTATTTTATTTGACAGTGTCCGTGATTCGCCTTGAAATTGACACATACAACATAGTATTGCATATAAGGTAATTCTAAACACTATTTCTATGTAGCATTTACGATAAATATTATATGATATTTTCCGACTCCCATCCAAAAAAGCGAATTCAAACCACCTTGGGTAAACCTAAAATTATCGCATTGCATTAATAAGTCGATCTGAAGTACCTAGATAAGAGTACAGATACGATAGATGCAGTGACCCAGATGATACATGGATGCATTTATGCACCTTGAATCGGCATATAATTACCAAATACATAATTTATAATTGATTGAATAGTAAACGGCGTGATGTTAAATTAGAATAAAATAAGAACTGATTACAGTATATGCCCGATTCCGAATAATTACTCCGAAATTTTTTTGGTCAATAATTTACTGACTGGTATACTAGAACCAACTGTAAATCATACACGTTTTATATGTAAATTAGCTTCCACCAGAACCGCCTGATGATTAGTCAGTCAGTAAAATCAGGAAAATGCACAGAAACCTGCTTACAGTACGATTTTTGCATTGGCTCAACAAACAAGCTTAGGTATCCCAGCGTCCCAGAGACGTTCAGTTCTCCTAACACAGAAACATGATCTCGCTCTTTGCATTATTGCATTTTGCAGTAAAGTAAGTATTGGAATTGGAGGGTGCTGTGTGTATCGTGAGGGAATTAACCTTATGTGGTCACTGGTCACTAGTGTATGAATACGTTCTACTACGTGAAAACGAGTTTGACTCAACAAATCGTAGTTTAGCAAGTAAACTAAGGCAGAAACAGGAATTAAAAATCCTATCGGTTCCTTTTTTTAATGCAGAAATCTTTGCTCAACTCAGATAGAGAAATCTCGCTTATTGTCTTGTTGAATGTTGAATACAGATATGAGTCGCTTCTTGGCTTTGAGATTTGAGACTTGCGATCTTTTGGGTTTGACCTTTTTAAGACGTCTCGTTTTTTCTGGTGTGTCTTGATCAGAGATCATCAGAATTATAAAGTCAACGCTCAGCGTCAGCGTCAGGTTATGTTGGACATTGGACAGGCACCTTATGGTCGCCTGACACTGACACACTAGACATATGTCCATGCTTAGGCAGAATGTCACGTCTGTCTGCATCCTTATGCCCAACCTTAAAATTAAAATCAACATCGATTATTGAAACTGTCGTCAGTTGCTTCAGCACGCTTTTAGCGGATATATCGGTCAAAATTCTGCTTCTCTAATATATCGTACAGTTAACATAGCGCCCGACGCCCGATCCTTTGTAATGCAACGGCTTTCCTTATCCTTACGTATATTGACACGAGACAAGCTTTAAAAATTCGAGCCTATTTGCAAATTCAAGAATAACGACCGTACAATACTTTTTAAAGTAACTTTCACGTTCCATTGTAAATTGTAAAAGATAAACCAAGGCACTCAAGAAATTCCAAGAAACAAGGCCCATTTAAAGTTCAAAATTAGGTATACCCGGTATATGTATGTATGCAAATTCAAAGGCGAACGCTATGTAAACCGAGCAGAGTCGTGCGATTCAAATGAATTATAACACCTGCCTCACCAATTAACCTAAATACAGATGTAGTCTGTATTATCTGTATTAGGATGTCCGATATAGCTGCAGTCTCGCAGCTACACGTTAAAGTCGAGCAGAACCAATTAGCCATTGATTTTTCTGAGACGAGTGTAGTATTATATGATTATAAAGATGTTAGCTTAGCTTACGTGTTCAAATATTAGTAATACAACACCTTAGTTTATACTGCAAGCATGTTATATGTATTTTACGCGAATCCATGCGAAACGAATGAAGATGAAAGACCTAATTCGGGATTTACCTAAATTTTCTTTGCTTTTTGCTTTGCTTTGCTCTGGTTTGGTTTTTTTGTGGCTTATCGCTATTCATATGAAACAATTACTTGAGGGTGCACTCCTGACTGACCAGACCACTGCGGAAAAATATATAATTAGCGAATACTAAAAAGAAGTCTAAGCCGTGAAGCGTAGCTTTTTTGATAACAAGTTAAATTATGCCATTCTGTGACCATGCAATGCAGAATTCACGGTATATTTTGGTTTGTTGGTCGAAGTCGAAATTAAGATTTACTTGTCAATTTCGTCTATACGAGGGCGAATCAAAAGGCTATGAGAAAACTGTGTTCAGAATTGGAATTCTGTATTTCCGGATTAGCAATATTTCAAATGATTGACAGTTTGTTAAACATATAGATTTCGGTCAGAAACCCAAAGTTTTAGAAACCATAATCCGTTCACTTTATATTAAAGATTTAGTTAAAGATTACAAATTCAAAACCAGCAAGATTTATCACAAAAACTTAAGGGTGGCATATAAACGTGCCATGAAAAAATAGAATACGCCATGAAAAAATGGAATATGCCATGAAAAAGAAGAATGCTGCCATAAAGTAAAATTGGTCTATAATTCCAAAGGTTAGGTTAGTTATTGGTCATTTGGGTATTTCAAAATCTAACCTAACCTGTCGAACGGATCAATCTCGTCCGCCAACGTTTTAACCTAACCTAACCTGACTAAAATCAAATTTACTGCCATGGCACGAGTCTTCTTTTTTATGGCAGATTCTATTTTCTCATGGCACGTTTATATATTCCCCATTACGAACGTACATCTACTTTACGAGAACAAACTGTGGCGTTTTTTTTTCACTAAACTCCCAACTCCCAACCACATGATTTCGACATGTATTTGGGGACGCCGATTTTCCAGAGAGTCTACGACAGTAGACACCGAGCCTGGCCGGAGTATCGAAACTCTTATTTCCTTGTTGCTTTTTGTGGGACAGAGGAAGACAGGCCTTCGTGTCCACCACATGGCTATTATGGCACAGGTAGATATACTATAATATTAAATTTCCAATAAATTTTCTTAATTCCAGGTGTAATCAAGATGTTAGCATTATTTAAGAATGTTCACACCAATGCTCCGTTTAATAGGTATTTAAACTATAGATGCGACCATCCGGTGCCGTGTGATGGGAAGGTGAATCTGAATAATAGTTTAAAAGGGTAATACTCCGCGCTGATTCTCTTCAATCGGCAAGCGATTTTTTACGCTCAGGTTTGATTCTTAAACTTAAAATTGTCTTTGACTCCAAGGTACAAGTCGTGTGCATAAGCCCTTCATTTTCGTTTAATTTTGTGTGAAATCGCTGAGTAAGCTATAGTCAGAGTCAGAACTCAAAACAATACAAATAAATACTTTCGAATTAGCCTGTACTGGGTATTATTTCTTTTCCTAATGGAATAAATCACGCGTCCAAAACAACCCAGATAAGCCCTTCGTGTGTACACTGAAGTTTTCCTATACTTTTCTGTAATCCATTAGTAATTGGCTATCGTATCTTATCTGTACTTCATAAATTTGATTTTTAAATTAGGAAAAAGAGCCAATTTTCTACAGGAACCTTGCACATAACGCAAGAACATGGCCACATCTAAACAAATGAAATCATACCAAGGGTCGAACGGGATGAAGCTTCATCATGAAAAAATGTGTCCAATTTACGCTTCATTTTTTAAAATAGCTAGGCGACTTGGAGTTTTCCCTTATACATTTGATCCCGAAACACTCCAAGTTACACCAGTCCGTACGGGGTTTTCATATTTTCAGTTTCTGTTCAATATGACCTACCTGATGTTCTTGACATGTAAGGTTACAATTCTATTTCTGGAAAATTGGAGAACCAACTTTGAGTTTGACGAATTTGTGGGTGGTTACAACATACAATTGACCTATTTGAGCGGCCACTTACTGCATTTCGCGATGCTCACCGGAATCGTACTTAAAATGGACAAGTTTGCTTTTGCTGTATCATCTGCAATACGCTTCGAAGCAAAATTTATGAAAGGTATGTAAAAGTGCATTGTCCATGATTCGTAAAGCGTATTAACCACTGAACTTAAATTCATCAGCTGTGAATTTTTTTCAGATAACTTCACTCCGGCTACAAAAACCTTGTTTTTTAAGCGCTTCAAGTCGCTACGCCTGCAATACTGGGTTATATTTGTTGGGTTTGGGGCGGGTTGCCCAGTGGTCTTTCTAACGATGAACTGTTTATTTCCTCGGCTCCCAGGAAACATCAATTATTATTTCAAAACGGAATCAGGACCACTACATATTTTTATAATACTATTCGAGTCTTATATGGGTCCGCTTGCATGTGGAATAATTTCAGGGACTACTCTTGTGATTTATATCACCTTCGGAGGCATCATGACTAATATCACCGCATTCAACACTTTGTTGAAAGACCCAATGGTAAGCCAGCGTGAAAAGGCTCGTATTGTCCGGGAATACAAACTCCTGGGGTTTTCCTTGCAGCCGCTCTCATCCTTATTCTCAATCAGTTTCATGCTTCAAGAATACAATTTTCTCACGGCAGTTTCTCTGTTTATTGTGGGAGGAGTCAATATGGAAAGATACGACTCCGTTAGTCTCGTTGTCTGGGGTTACATGAATGCTGTATGGATGTTCAGTCTCCTTATCATACAGTTCTATCCAATGATCCTAATTAATCTCTACTCTCAGGAAACTGTCACATTGATGAACCATTTGGTTCTAGATAAAACGGAAAGGGCAGAAGCTCAAGCGTCTCGCGGGCTCAAGGTCAGGCCTATGGGGTTGCATACGATTAGCATGGAAACGCTGAATGACTATGTCAACTTCATTGTCTCCATGTTACTCATGTTCTTGAAGGAGTAATAGAAACTTAACACAGTTTTTAAATCCTTATTAGTTTATGTAACATCGTAGATACATACATATTTTATGTAATGTACACCGGTAAGTAAATACTGATTTGAAACCTCTGCACTCAAAAACCTACAATTAATAACCCACCCTGAAATTGTTCTCCTAAATCCGTATAATGTACTAGCAAGAGCAGCCATGGCAACCATGGCCCGTCGCGTTGTCGCCTGTAGTTGTTTAATGTTTACGTCTTGAAAAT
>JAQFYT010002861.1:0-11910 GCA_034694925.1 Ceratophysella denticulata
AATTTTTCTTTACTCATCAATGTTTTAGTACAATTAATATTTATATTAAAGAGGTTACATTTTTAATAGACTTTAAATCAGTGGAAGCCACTTCAAAAATTTCAATTGTCCCTGTACCACGCGGCTGCATGCCTACGACCACAAATTTGGCCGTTTTCGGAATCCATTTACAATCGTAGAGTTTACGAGTTTCTTCACATGGCAATCATCAAATGATTGTCTATAGAATCCATCGTAGTTTTACGCAATTCACTGAAATCTTGTTCGTCTCTAAACGAAAATTATTGTAATTGAAATTGGCATTTCAAATTAGGACTCACAAAAAAATTGATTTTTTCACATTATGAAAATCAAAGTCAGTGGTTGTCTGAGTTCTAGCAAATCGTAATTGGCAATGCTTGTCTTCGCGAAATCAATGCTTTCAAGCTAATATCAGTCCGCGTTTAGCAAGTGAACCAAGACCGCAGCGATTTTGGCAGAATTCTAAGTATCAAAATTTTGTTATTTCGAGTCAAATTAGGTGTTTCTACTCCGTGTCAAAAGTTTGCGTACGTTTTTGAAAGGTTAACCCAATAAGATGAAAATAATATGTTCGAAAGACTATAAACCCGTGCGCGTCCTGCGGTAAATATATTCTCATTATAAGTTACTCACGTTGCTTAAACAGTTAAGCAGGTAACTTGCGTTTTTCAATATCGTTAATTGGTCGTATTTGACTAGACTGACATAGGTGTGTTTTTCGAGCAATTAGTATTAATATAACCTACAGCGTACAGTTTGTAAGTATCTCTTTCAGGTGTCAGGTTTCGCTTCTGGATTCTCGATGAGTACACGATGTGATTTTTAATCAATTTCTTGCTGCACGGTTTATATGTATAAGGATAATTTTGTAATACATATTTACTTTATTTATTTTACTAGAGAGAGTTAGAGAAGGCCATGAATGAGATCCGAGTCAAATAAAAGGAATGCAGAAACAATAGCTGAAAAAACCGAAGAATTTATGGAATACGAAAAAGGAGTCCTAATCTCATTGAAAGCCGCAGCTGATGCTCACAACGGAAGACAACAAGAAGCCCGTGAAAGATTGGACAAGTTGGCGGAAGAGAGGGATGTTATGTTAACCTCTTTAGAGAGACGAAATGAGTACCCGTATAATACAAACACAAAGTGAAATAGTAAGTGTCAAGTACAAACAAATTGATTATATTATGTTAAATATCCGAGTTTAGTCAAAAATCTGATCTTGTTCTCTAGTGTAATAAATAAGCTAAATACGTGACCAGTGCAATTTAATGTGCAAATCTAAAATGAATATAATTGAATTCTATTTACAGTCGAATGCATTGTTCGTTTTTTGTTGTTTATCAGTACTACATTCTGGTTTGCTAGTTATGGTTAATACCTATATTCCTACGCTCTCAGTGTATCCACACCACCCTTAACCAAACATTCAAATTTTGTCTAATTATTAAATCTACAACCGACATTGAGTTATAATGTTCAAAAATTGTTCGTTTTTTGTTCTTTATCCGTACTACATTCTGGTTAGCTAGTTATGGTTAATTTATTCCTACAATCTCATTGGTCAGCCACGGATGGGGCAGTGTTCATACTGTAATCAGCAACTGGAATTTCACCCCCTGATTCTGTTGGAGCTGGTTGATCTGCTGTATTTACGACCGGTTGATAAACAGAAGTGGTTTCTGTTGACTTACCAGAAACGTCGGTTTGGGATCACGATCCTGATTGATCCTGTGGTGGTGAAGCATGTCATGATTGGTCCATAGGTGCCGTTCCTTGTCGTGTTTGGTCCATTGGTGCAGTCCTTTGTCCTGATAGGTTCATAGGTGCAGTCCCTTGTATTGATTATGGGTCTTGGGGGCCGTTTGTTTGTCCTTATTGATCTGCGTCCGTGGTAGGTTGCCCTGATATATTTGGTATAGCTTGCGGAAGTTTCTCAGGTTCTTTGACTTCCCGTCTTCTGTCCTGAAGCAAGCACACATTCTGTTCTGATCCCAGAATTCACATATCATGGGAATAAAGCGTTTGGAAGGACAGTTGTTGATTGAGTTGCACCTGTTCGTCTAGTCCTTGTCCGCTGGGTTTATTGGACGGCATTTTTTGGTATTCGGCGTTGTTGGACAAAGGCAGGCTTTCAGTGAATTCAAACATCCAAATCAGGCAGGCATTTTGTTCAGCGGAAAACCACAGAAAACACTACATTTGTTTTTATCATAGACGCAGTCGTAGATTTTCTTGGACTCACCCAGTTGAATCTCTCCAGGAGTACACAATCCTTGAATAACCTTTGAATAACCCTTGACTTTATTAGTGTTATGGCATTGAGAAAGAGCTAAAATGATATGGATAGTAGATTAGAAATCATTGGTTAGATTACACTTGAAACCTAAACTCGTCATCCTTTAAAACCCAATATGTATGTACCTTTTACCAAAGTGTAAATGTGCCGGACCTAAAGGAATAACCCAGCCAATGGAAATTATACTAGAATTTACAAATAATGAAAGCGGATACAGCTAAAGATTTGATTATTTGAAATGAAGCGATCGAGAAGGTTTTCAACATTGACTGAAGCTTTATACATTCATTTCCCAATTTATTCATTAATATTTGATAGGAATCATATTGGAATTAAAAAAACACGTTAATTGGTTGTAGGCGTTTTTCGTAACAATATAACCGCTTGAGTCCACTTAACGGAGGATATCGCGCAGTAAATCAACGAAATCTGTAGTCGGTCATAAATTCTGCCTTGAGATCCGATTCCATGAGCATCCACATTTCGGCTAATCGCTTGACCTGCGTCACTCCACATAAACTCAAATTGTTAATTGTCAAGGACAAGTACCAACTCATCGGCTAAACCCTTAATTTCTAAATGTTACTTTTATGTATTATTATTTTATTGATTGAGAGTATATTGATGAATATCAAAGTCAGTTAGAAATACAAATCGCGTACATACACATATAGATATTGAAGTCATCTTTCATTTATGACGTCTTTTATAAAATCTAACATATGTACCGCTGCACTCCTGTTCCTAGGGCATTAAATTCTATTATTAGGTCTGAGTTTTCAAACAAACGAAATGGAAATTTTAAAAACACCAAAATCAAAATCTTGATTCCTTAATTCCATAATTTATTATTGTATTCACTGCTTCATAATGATTCACAATGACCCTGATAAAACTTAAATTTATGGTACGCGGTTCATTCGGATACATTTGGATTTCCTTCTGAAATCGGAAAAAAAAGTCGCAAGCGAATTCTAAGACACACTGTAAATTATGTCTCCTAAGAAAAAGCAACAGATCCCGCCGGAGTCAGGTTTCAGACAGATATGAATGTCTTTAAAAATTGACCTTATATTAAAATGACAATGACCGGACAATTTTTTTGAATTTTCAGTTCCGATGTCCATCACGGAAAGCATGATAGATGACTTTGATGCAGACGAACCGATCAAATGTCAAAAGTGTTCACACATGGTGGTTCCGGTTGAAGCAAGAGTATGCAGTTGTATTCAGGCCTGTCACATGATCTGCTGCTTCATCTGTGTCCTCAAGAAATGGTGTAAATGTGATGAAGAGAATGATGATCTCAAGAAAACTGTACTCATGTGTCCGCATTGTAATAGTGTCATAGCGGCCCATTAGCTCGATGCTGCTGATACCTGGCTTTCGAATTCAACCCCAGAACAAATCAGAATTTGAGTAAAATTAACAAACCAAATTATCAAGTAATATTTAATATATTGTATTTGACCCGTTTCCTTCAATGCTTAAATTTTCTATCAGTATCAATCAACACTGAATAGTATGATATTTCGTTGTGAAATAAATAAGATTAAAGATAAAGGCTGCCGAAGCTTCTTTTACAAAAAATTATATTTTGACAGTAATTATTGTTCCATAAATCATTCCGATATTTGTATTCAGATCGTCGAAGAAGCAAAGCTCAGACCAAACAATAAGCCGACAGAAATAACAAATACATATAGTCTATAAAACCTGACCGAGAATCCGTTGAAAAATTTTCGTATATTGTACGTGTTACTATTTCTATGAATATTTTGTTTCATTATGGCCTTCAAATTGGAGTCGATTTTTCCTCAGAGTACCCTGAAGATATTTCAGCCAATCAATATTGAATATAGTCACGGATACGTTGAATATTGAATTGAATATTATTTTAGTCTGTTGATACCTACAATATGAATGTATTGCAATATTGTTCCATAAACTTAACTCATGAGTTGATTATTCTAATGCTATTCTAATTTCTAATCTAAACAAAACTACAGACCATACCGTGATACATGGATGACAGATGACATGGAATGTTCTTAGCTATAGATTCTGTATTTCCATAAACTCGTACTATTGAAATTGAAGGCATAGGTGACATGAAAGGTCACTCACGACTGGCAATACGATACGAATTAGTATAAGTATATAGTTTAAATCATAAAAATCCATCCTACATAATATATGTCACTTGACAACGAAAACAGGCAAAAGAAACATCCGACTTTGCAACTTTGTTCTTTTCATGTGAATAAGAAAATAGACGCTTCCAAGTTGAGCGCCGTTCGAGTTTCCCGCCGCTTCGCAGCGCACTTTTACAAACTTGGCACATCCTAATTCATTTTCAAAGTGAAACCACGTTCATTGTTCATCGTCGTTTGAGTAATCAAGATAAACAGGTGACAAGAGGTGCCAGGTCACAGGTGCGTCATCAATCGACAGTTAACTTTCATCTTTGACCTCTGCATAGCCGTGTTTTGTTGAAATTGTTCATTTATTCGAAGCAAACCTAGCCAAAGAAGACAAAGAACTTTTCATGTTGTGACTCTGCCTTTTGTCATTTGTTCTTGTTAATTTTAATTGTCAATTGTGGGCATTATTCCTTGCATTGGATTGCATACGGACCAAAAAAAAGCACTCTACTCCACTGTCAACTCTTTGTCGCCTTTGACGAAATAGAAGGAAATCAAGGAAGATGTCAGGTCGAGGTGGTCGAACAGTGGAATTTCTGCAGGAAGGTCGAGGAAGAAACCGCGGTGGCGGGGGCGGAAGGTCCAAGATGTACGCCGATCGTGAGGGTATGTCCCTTATTTTTCAATTACATTATTAGTGATATACATACATCTATTTGTCATTATTTTTTAATCTAATTTTCCGGTGCTAACTTAAATCTATCTTCCATGAGCATACGATAAACGTAAACGATTTGAAATTGAACATGTACAATGTAATTTGTATGTGAAAAATGATTCAAATTTTAAACCACGTCGGAATTGAAGGAAGTGCCACAGAGGTGGAGATGGAGACGTGTATGTTTGATTATAATACATATGTGAAGATATAATGGAATGAGTACATGATGATTAAATACGTATCAGACAGAATCAGATTAATTTAATGAGGTTTGATTTATTTGATTTGTTGCAGGTGGAGATTCTAGAAGAGGCGGAGGGGGTGACTACAACTTCAATTTTACGTCGAACAGGAGCCGAGCTATTCAGCGGAAAAATAAGAACCAGAATCAGAACCCCTTCTTGTCACGCCTCGACCGAGATGAAGATGAGCCTATGGGAGGTGACGGAGGAGGAGCTGGAGCCACTCGAGGAGGCAATTCGAACTTCCGGTGCATTCAAAATAAACATTCAATAATAATTTACTGTTTACTTGAATATTACTATGCTTGTTCTGTTCGTTTGTTCCTTGTTTCTAAATCGTATTTGATTCATGCAGTGGACGTGGACGCGGAGGTCGAGGTAACAAGAAGTGGAATAGACTTCAGAACCAGGGAGAAAGTCGTGGATCTGGTCAAGCTCATCGCTTTGGACCAGGCTGGCACAAAATTTTGGTATGATCATCATTCTTGGCCCAAAAATATAAAACGTAACTGTCGTAAGGTTGGATTTGTAATGTTAATTTACTTACTATTTGTGCTTGCTAGGTAATGAACGGAAGTGCTTACAATCGTGATTTCATCCTGAACTCCCTAACATCCTTGGCCCAAGTACCATTACGACCTGTTGCAGTAAGTTGATGGCGTGTCACATTATTTCTTTCCGTATTTATTGGTTACAATTTCTAGCTTGAAAGTAATCTCTAATGACTTTCAGTACACCTCTCTTGGAGTGAATACCGTGTTTTTCGTGGAAGACAGAAATTCGGCTGAGGCAATAGCTGGTTGTAGTGGAAACTTTAGTGGACCGGATGCTCAGAAGGTATTATTTGGACTTTGGACCATTTACCATACAAAAAACGTGTGGCGATGTTAAAGTACACATTTCCTAAACTTAATTCTTTATAATTTCAGATATACTTAAAAGTTGATTCGTACGGAAGTCCACCCACAGCCACAATTGACGCGACTTGTGAACAGAAAATGAAAGCGGCCCTAGCAGCAAGATATGACGCAACCATTCCGGCCTTAATGCTTCAGAATTTTCAGGACACACCGGATTTAGTATTGGACTACTACCTGCCCCTCCTCCGTCCAAGTGTCATCCTCAAAATCTTCAACCTCTCCACAGAAGTTCTGCCAACTCTCGTTTCCTTGGATTTGTCACATAACAAGTTGACATCTTTGGAGAGTTTCCAAAAGCTGCCTCAACTCACTCCGGCCTTAAGGAAACTGAACATTGGAGATAACAGAGTACGGATTCTGCTAAACAAATATAATTCACTAATGATTTCGTGATGAACACGATTGAATATATTTGTATTTACAGCTGCGTGAACTTTATCTCCTGGAACGTATTCGTGGACTTCAGCTCACGGAACTCCGATTGGAAAATAATCCACTCTGTACTAAGTTCGAAGACAAGGATTCGTACATCAGGTCATTTGTTGTCCATTCTTTAATTTTTATTAGTTTTAAGCTAATAATAAGGTACTTCTACCAAACCATTTTAATTGCACACAGTGTGTCTACATTTGAGTTCTTCACTTGAACTGAGGAACCTTTGATTGTTTTTAAAACCAAATGTGGCGTATGTCAGAACATTTAAAAGATCCGTTAATCCTGTTAGCAGCGCCCCGGTACAATTTTTTTTTTTTTCCGAGATTCAATTCTCAAGAAAAACACTCAAACCGTTTCGCATTGATCTGGACTTCCTCAATTTTAATTAAGTATTATATGTCCACAAATGTTGGGAACTGAAACCGAGCTAAGGGGCTAGTAGCAAAATCAGTTGGGATATGGAAAATACACCCTGCAATAGGACTTGTGTTAACGATTTGACGGAATTTTATAAATCAGATAGATGACTATCCAACTGTGAGTAAAGTTCCGCTCCGTCCTCATGTTGTCAATCGCATCGGATGTCTTGACTCTTACGCTTCACTATTCCAGTGAATGCCATCTTCGTACCCATCAAATTAAAATTAAGAAAAGACAAAGTTCACTTTGCCTCACACCTCACCCTCTGTTTGCCTTTGGGTTGACACTGATTTCCCGAAGAGATGTGTGTGACCTTGTGTCGCACTTGTACGTCCAACATTAGCTGAAAAGCTGATACTTCTCCGACCACGATTCCCTTCCATCATCTATTAGCCAGTGACAGTATTTGTCATGCTGAGTTCTATGTGCCTTCGAGCAGACTCCACTTTTGACAACACAATATTTACGAACGGTCTTTGCCATCGGTTTTGGATACAGCTCATGTACGTCTGAATTAAAAATATAATAGTTTCTATATTGGGTTTTCCATGTTTCCTTGTTTTTGCGTTCACCTGAAAAGGTGAGCTGGTTCTTTACTTGGTGTTTCTTATTGTTATACATTGTGCAGCTGAATTGGAAATGGGAAAGCAAATTCAGCCATCAGCCATCAGGTAGTCTACATCCATGAGGATCCGACTTGAGTTTTCATCGTATTTGGTTTTAATCATTGTGCAGTGCATTCCAAATTTGCACGAATGGGCGCTGCCGCAGTGCTTATATATTCTGGCATGTTCATGACACGAGATGGTTTTTTAACGTAGTCCTGTGCTGTTGTGTGATGAATTGGAATGGTAGATTAATCTAAAAATTATTCAGCAAGAAATTGTCTTCTCGCTCTTCTTTCCTGTGTTTTCTCTGATATTTCAGAGCCAACTCAGGTCGCCCTGTGTCTTTGTCATCTTTACGCACTCTTATAATTCCAGAAATGTCAAGAAACATTTTCCTAAAATCACAATTCTGGTAAGCAACATTACTCTATATGCTTTAAATTAGTTCTTTGAGTGACTTCGCATCGGAATCAACCGTTTATAGGCTACAGTTACATGACTACTATTGCACTATATTTCTGTCCAGGATGGAGTTGACGCGGGTCCAGTGATCAAGTTTGATTTGGAAGAAGACGAGATTATTATTCCCATCGTGAAACCTGGATTTTCGTGCAATGAGGAGGCCAGAGTGATCGTGATGGCCTTTGTTGAGCAATACATGAGAATATATGATTCGGATAGTCGGGATTCCCTCATGGACGCCTACCATGACCAAGCTGTGTTTACGCTGCAGTCCACTTATCCCAAGCAAGGAAATACGGATCATTCGACTACAAAGTATGACTCGAATTTAGTATTTGGGATATATCTATCGCCTTATGATGGTTAAATGACATAATTCATTATTCATTCTTGTGTCGTTTTCCAAGGTTGAGTGCATACATTGGCGATTCCAGAAACTACATAAGAACTCAAGATCCGGAGAAGTTGAAACGTGGACTGCGTGCTGGGAAGTTAGACATTGTTGCATTCCTTGGACGCCTTCCCAAAACAACGCATGATGTGCACGGTTTCAACGTTGATTTGGCTGTTGCACTGGTAAAGCCGCAAATCATTTACTTATTTTATTTTAAATTGCCACAATTTAATTGAAATACACTTAAAATCTATCTCACAGCCATCCCTGATTCACTTTACAATATCCGGAGTATTTAAGGAGAGAGGCGGTGACCGTGAAATGGCTCTACGAGCATTTCACCGAAGTATCAACCTTTTCCCACTCAACGGAGGATTTGTGATCGTCAATGAAATGTTATTCGTGACTAATGCCACATCTGAGCAAATTAAGGTCAGGAAATGAAATAATTAATAATTGAATATTAATATCAACAGCCGGTACAAATTCCAGGAAGGTAACAGTAATATTATTTCGTCTTCTGAACGCAGGCTTCTTTTACTAAATCCGCTGCTCCGACGCCAAGTCCAAGCCCAGTACACGCAGGACCTTCTGGACTCCTTCCTTCCGCGGCTGTCGGCTCCTTGTCAGAAGCTGAGACACAAGCACAGATGATTGCACAGTTTGCCCGTGAATCGACCATGAATGAAATTTGGTCCAGAAAGTAAGTCTGAAATGCGCAAAATTCTATTCAATTCAGTAAATATAAGTCGTAAAGTAAATACCTTATAGGGAAAATTAGTTAACGGATCCTGTAATATATGTAATATTAATATTGGTGATTTAAAAAAGACTACCTACGTATGATCAAAGATCAAAGCGGTCAATGTTTCATCGTATCACGGATATGACTTCGTTTACATTAATTTGTGCATGTTAAACTTCTCCAAAACCTCGAAATCGTGATAATTTATAAATCATATTGTTACACTGCACGGACCCTTCGACTTTCTTCGAATTGACAAATTCATAGGTATTATTTATATATAGTAATTAATTAGTTTATCATTCTTTGTGAGCACAGATGTTTGGAGCAGAACGGTTGGGATTACCAGAAGAGTGCAACTGTTTTTCTAGAACTCCAAAAGAACAATCAAATTCCACCAGAGGCATTTGTTAAGTAACTTGAAGGGATTTCACGATAACAGTATAGAATTGTGTTTGGAAACTGCAACTGTGTTAAGAATATTTAAGTAAATTCCCAATTTAAGTCCGCGAAAAACAAACAGTTTTAATTGAATAAAGTCCCTCTTGGCATTAAATACCGTATACATATACCATAATCACAAATGTGGAGTTATATTTTTAAATGGAGTTGAATGAATGGATACTTTTATAATACATTTCTCCGAAAGATGCAAACCTAAGTGAACGGCAACATAGCTAGTTCAATAAATTGTAGCTTGTGTAGTTTAGTTGTATAGCTAATTGCTAATTCCCATACAGTTATTAAACATTTTTATTCATGCTATTATATATATATATCTATGTGTTATTCCACAAGCTGAAACCTATATTGTTTCGGAAAATCATTTAAACCTATAATTCTGTGAAGAATCCAATTTATGTTTCTTATGTTACTTGACTGAACATAACATGTAAAATTTACGTTACTGTATGCAGTAGTAGCATACGCCCTAGATTACTGATTATATACTTTGCTATAGGTCTAAGATATATCTAAATAAATGTATTTATTCGAATAATGAACTATAAATCAAATACGTATTTCGACACATTCATAACTTTTCGTTGATGAACTCTGGCTTACATTGTATTTTGAATTAGTTTGAGGCAGCGTAGGTCTCATTTTACTACTATATGTATTACTACAAATGCAACTGGTTAGGTTTAACTGACGAAGCCGAGTTTTGGTTAATAATCATAATTATGCATGATTCCCATGGTCCTGAGATATTGAGCCTCTGACAAGCGTCTCGTGTGAGCGTCCCGAAATACCGTAAGTGAGCGTCTCGAAATGCCCGACAACCGAACCTAACTCCAATTATTTAAGATTCGATTCCTGGGATTCGTTCACTCCGGCAGCAAAAATACTAGTTCGAAAACTACTTTTACCGTATTGTGTGTTTACTAAAATTTGGAGATTCGACATTCGTATAAACGAGCAATGGGGGTGTCTAATCTTACTTGGTTTGATACGAGTTTTGATGAGTACGTTTCTAAAGAGGAAAGGCGACAAATACGAAAGCGAAAACTTCCATTTCTGGAACCAAAGCTGGTCGTTGCTGGAACGCCAGTCGTCTTCGAATTATGAGAAAATTGGAATGGTCGTGCTGTTCTGGTAATATCGGCGATAATGTTTTTGATCTTAATTATCCTACAGTAGTTCACTGACTAAGTTTTAGCCAACAAGTATACTCTCATGTTTGGAGAATACATTTGTAGCTTCATTTAGAATCTCTTTCCGTCTTTTCGATTCGTGGAATGTTGGCAAAGTTATAAGAATAGGTCAACTCTGAGCTTATGTTAGCTTATCATATGTCTTAAGATATGTTAAACGCAACACACCAGCCAACTTCAAACATATACAATGTGAATAAAGAAGTAATTGCTTAGGCGAATTATATATTCATTATTAATTTTCTGGTTCGGAATCACTTGAAACGCCTGGCGTTGGGGGAAGAAGTTCAACCGAAATTATTCGCTCCGGAATTCTAGGAAGTGAGTTCTTGAGAATATCGATGGCATGTTTAGAAACCAATTCGGATTTCGTTGAGATTTTCAGATCCTCCAGGCAAGGATTCAAAGCTCCGAATTCCTTCAAACCCCAATCAGTCATCTGAAAACATTGAATCAATAAGGTCTATTGTATATAAGTATGTATTGGGTTTGGGTGCCAATTTAAGTGCATTATTTTAAACAAGTTTTGCCCTAAACTTTTTTGACAAGATTTGCCCTAAGAAAAACGATGTTTTCATCCGTATTCGGCTTTTTAAACAGAACCTAACATGAATAAACCGTTTAAACGGGTGTAGTGTAGACCGACAATGTAGAGATTTTAAAACGGATTGGAAGTTCAAATTCAAACATTTGGAAGTATTTTTTAGGTACCTAAACAAATCTTAAAGAATAGTACCAATAACTACTGTACTTATATAAAATCTATAGGTTTTCTATAGTTCGAAAATAGTTGTTTTAGCCGCTGTCAACAATACATCTGGCATTAATTGATGTTCTAAAT
>JAQFYT010002862.1:0-11909 GCA_034694925.1 Ceratophysella denticulata
GGGCAATTTAGACTTTTTTGGTTGAAATAGTTTTCCTGAGAAATAGATATTTTTTCTGACCGAATAAAGTTTTCCCTTTATAATTTGTCAAAAGGTTACCTATCGAACACCGAATAGAAATACCTAGAAAGTATTATAATATAAGTGGCATTATTTTTAGTATATTTTTAGCTGTTGCACACTCAATATGGTATTATTCCGTTTTTGGTGCTTTAGCATTTTTGAATTTTAGCTAATGAAAATCAAACGCAATATTTACTAAATATAAATGATAAAAAACGCGGAATATAAATATATTATTTTTATATTACGCGTTTTTTTATTTATTTTCAGTTGCATAGGTCGGTAATTGGCTCCTGACTGAATCCTAATACCGCTGAACTACGTTTTCGATGCTTACGTTTCCTTAGAAAATTTAAAAGCAAATACCTAGTTAAGGTATCTAATATTATTACCGGTCAATGCTAGCTAATGGAGACACCACATAAACTAGCAGCACGGTAAACTTATTACCGTAATGTTGGCTCTCATGAGCACGACAATACGTTTTGGAAAGACAAAAGCATGTAAATAGAATCAATGCTAATTTTTTTAAACTCAAATGTAAACACCAGCAGGATCATTCCGTGTTAAATTAATAATTGGGATGTATTATCCATGCTTTTAGCTATCGAATGACGTATTGCAGTGCTCATAAAAGCGAAAATGAGGGTAGTTAGCCCGGTTGTCACTCTATGTAGTTTCTCCAGTAGCTAACACTGGGCTGGTCACAATTCAGTCCTGAATATTGTGTGACTGAACACCGAATAGAAACACCTGAAAACTTATTTAAATGCACAAATCATGAATTGAACATAGTTAATACCTCCAGCATCTCCTGAGCTTAGTTTTACTTGGGAAACTTTTAGATTTGTTTTAGTCTACTCTGTCATTAAATTTACTTGTCATTTACTTGTCATTACTCAGATTAAGGTCATTTAAATCACTTATATTAAATAGCAAAATATTAAATATTAAATATTAAATAGCAAAATATGTTTAAATTTAAACCAAGTCAATAAAATATAGCTGCTCATCAGTGATCTTACTGTAATTTCATGTGATTGATTAATAACATTAATTTTGAATTAGCATCCAACAACGTAAGTACATACTGGGCTATTCACAAAAGCGGAAGTACATACCTTCATTAGCCGAGTCTGACAGGTTCCCACCACCAATATTACTGGCCTGTCCACCGCCAGAATCCCGGTCCGAGCTGAGTCTGACACCCGAGTCTGCTGAACTCCCACGGTCTCCCAGAGTGGCATATGTAGCCGTCAGGGACGACACGAGGGAATAGTGAGACGTGGCATTCGTACTCGTTGACCGATCCGGTTCCGCGTAAATCCCATATTGAGACAACTGTCTTTTTCCCTGTGACAAATCAAGATAGAACGTCCATTTCTTTTAATTTCGGGTCAATTTCTTACATAAGATTCGCGATCGATAGTGCATTGTCATTTCTGCCATTGCAATTGATGCCAGTTATATATTAAATTAACTGTAAAATAAAATAAGACTTTAGAATATTCGCTTAGATCTGTTCCTAACCAACATTCATTCAGTTGAGTCAGTTTCCGATAAGGTGTGTTAAAAAAATTGCCTACTAAATCAATTTTTAACTTAATTTACGGTAAATTGCTTAGAAAAATATTCATATGTTTAAATCAAAATGTCAAAATGACTACAGTTTTCTGTGATAGTTGAACGAATTTCGAATAATGATTAACGATTCATTTTAAATTGTGTCTACAAATAAGCCTTAAAGCCCACGACAGAAAAGCCTTAGCCCTAAATCCATTTGGACTATTAATCACTTGGCCAGGAGAAATTGCGCATTGATGTAGCGTGAATATTGGAGAAAATAAGACTGACCTCATGCAGTTCTTCCTGGAGTTGCTGAACTTGGGCTTCTCTCAAATTGAGCTGGGTCGCGAGGGATAACCCGCGCTCGGCTTCATCTCTCGCATGACGTAGAATGCTCCAACGCTCCCGTTCCGCATCATCTCGCTCGGCTACCAGACGCAATTGGGCCGCTTCACTTTCTCGCATTCGCTAAAAGAAAATATACGGTATTGGCATATTCATATGTAGATTGTGCATTGTACCATATAATGATGCCCTAATTTATGCTAACAAAATCCAGCATTTAGTAAAACTTGTTGGGAAATAATGCCAATAAATTTTGCACGTATTCTAAACCCTGTATCTGATACTAACTCCGTAGCCGTAAAGCAAAAGTTATTTAGATTATTATTGAAAAAAAAGTAATATCAAAATTCGTAGTTTCCAACCTAGTTTGGCAGCCCACAGCCGAGTAAACAAACGGTGGAAGTACCCTGTAGTTTACTACGAATTTTGATATAACTTTTTTTCAAACTTTTTTTCAAACTTTTTTCAACTAATTAGTTGATGGACATACCTGTTCATAATTCCGTATGAAATCCCGTAATTCTTTTTCCTTGTCCTCCAGCGTCACGTAGAGTTGCTTCATTTGATTGAGGAGTTCAAATTTCTCGGCTTTCAATCGTTTCCGATCTCCCTTGAGTGCTGTCGTAATCGTAAAAAGAGTAAAAAAAAAAACAGCTATGAATGACAGGGGGGTTTAAGGCTTAAGTTTAGAAAAAAACACTAAACTCCGTCATCATCAGGGCTTCAACCTTAAAGTCCAAAGTAAATACAAAGTGACGGACGGACGGATGGCTGTGTGAAAGTATCCTATTCGTGTAGTCGTCAAGCAACTCGAGAAAAATACTTGTAAGTTCTCAAATACCTAACTGGAAGTAATAAAACGTTAAAACGGTGAAATGCAGCTTTATATTATACGGAGAGGTGCACGTACACGTAACCTGGAAGTTAGGAGCTCCAGACCTTCCTGATGGGTTTTTGCGGTTCGGGAAAAATATATGTAGTAAGTATTGGGTTATTGGTCAAATGCGGGACAACATTTCGACTAGGCACTCTAAGTGAATTGGGCTTAAACCCACTGGACAATTCAATTTAATTGAATCTTAACTTATCCCACGAATCAGTAAATTAAGGGTTACGTTATCGCATTGAGGCATGCTACTTTCCATAAGCAATCGATTGTGGCTAAACCAGTGCATATATAAATGTCAGTTAAAGCTTGTAATTAGCTTAGATGCATACTTAATGAAAAACTGAAGTCTGATTTTTGATTTTCAGTATGTTTCAATTAATCAATTAATAAATCAGCAGTGAGATTTCGGCATGACATTTGCAATGGTAAAGCTTTCGGTATCGTTTTCTCCGAGATGTGTAAACGAAAAATTATGAAATAAAGACTAAAATACAGCTAATTTTTGCCTCATAACAATGCCGACGACCCAAACCCGAATTAGCACAATTAACCTCGAGTAATTAAATTATTTGTCCTGCAATTACTAATAGCGCGCCTTGCGATTGGAGATGGAACATATGCCCTTTGAGGTTGCTCTTAATGTACATACTCTAGCACGTTCAATGTTACCGCCCAACGTTACCATACAGTTTCGCCGTAGCCAATATAACCTTTCCTTGTAACCGCACAAGGGAAACAATTAGATAAACGGTTACAAGACCAGTGGTTACGAATTCGCAAAGAAACTATGCCAAAAACTACGGTACAAAGATTACCAGCCACAAATACCCAAGTTTGTCTGCCTGTTTCTGGTGCTATGCTATTCGCTGTTGTTTCTCCTCAAAACGCCTTAGATATAACGATATCCAAATGTCAGGGACAGAATTGTCAGTGAATGCTATATATTTTATTACCTGAGAGAGCCTCTTTGGCATGCTGGAGTTCGGTCTGATAGTCTTGAGCTGAGGAGCCGCGTGAAGCCCGTAATTCTTTTACTTTCCGTCGAAGACATCGATTTTCTTCCAAAATCCTCTCACACTCTTTCCGGGTCTCGGCTGGAGACAAATTGTCTAAATCTATTGACTGAGTAGGGCTAGACTCTTCCAAATCTAAGAAACAAGGAAAAAAGAAAAAAATGAGAACTGAAGACCCTGGCACGTTCTTACACTCGACCTCCTCCATCTAACTGGGCTAGGCTACGTGTTGAGCACTTGGAGCTACACAAAGGCTCTTTAAAAATTAACCCAAACTTTCTCCACTGATTTCACTCGGGACTTGGACTTGGACTTGGATTACGCACGAAGAAATCTGAGTTTAATTCTTGGAATTCCGTTACGCGAGACAATTCTTTAATCATTTCGTATTGTGTTAATCAACCTTTGTACGAAATTATCCAATTAAAAACTAACTTTGTCCTATAAATAACTAACTTTGCCCGATATCATTTTTCTCGGACTAAATACACAGGTCATTCTTACGTTATTCAAGCTAACCAAATATTATTTATAAATGAACGTTAAGGGAAAAAATGCTCTGTTATAGGACAAATTCGATGTTTAAGAGTTTTCACCACATTGAAGCGTACAGTTATGCTAAATTTTTATAAGAAATAAGAATGTCGGTTTAATATCATAATACCACAGGCATAGTACAATTAACTATATCAAGAAGTTCTTCAGACCCATACATTTGAACTATCAAAATATTAAATAATATAATTTTAAAAATATTCTTAATTTTTTAACCGGCTTTAGATACGCATAAAATCATTGGAATCAGTCTGTTTTTAAGATGGTTAATGTCGTAAATTCCTATGCATAAGGCGAAACCCGGCAATTAGGAGAAATTGCTTTTAAATTCGAAATATTTTATTACTTATATGGGTAATGGTCGAGTTTTGACCGCGGTCATCGGTGCAGAGCATAATATGTTATGCCGAATATACGTTTTACGTTCATCGCAATTAACAATGTTACGTTATATAAATCAGCACGGCTGAACTGACTGAAGCTAAATATCCTAAAAAGCCTTAGACCGAATTGACGTCCCCGTCCACGTTTTATAACCCTTCACAGTCTGGTGTTGGAGAAAGCCTTCCCAAGAATTTTTTGAACCTCACAAAAAGGAATTTTGCTTTCACTCCAGAAAAAATTCAGGAATTTTTATTAGGTATAGTACGCGGCCATGGGGGCCAAAGCCCGACTTCTGATCTGATCTCCCCATTCCCATGCAACACAGAACGTAATGTGGTTACCACGTCGGGATCGCATATACTTATTTTTAACCTAAATTCACAATTATGCTATTACTGCTCAGATTAGGTTAGAAAAAAGATACGATCCCGGGATCGCATACCAGACCTTCGAAATGACTATGATGTCCATTATTGGGTTGGAGTCCATTGACTTGGGCTTTAGAAGCCAGTTCTTCACCATTCTGATGCGTGTCATAGTGACTGGGTGTAGACGGGGTAGAGGGTGGGGAGTTCATTTGATTCAACCGTCGATTCGTGTCTGTAAGCTCAGCTCTCAGCAGTGCCATTTGTTGATGAGCAGACTGAAGGTCCACATCCAGCCTTCCACCAAGACTTTTGTTCTCTTCGACCATTTTACGAAATTTACTCTAAAAGCACAGCAAAGAAAAATATATATGAGAAATAATGAGGTAGTTTTTCCTTATTGGAGAAAGCACGGGTGAAAGTTAGCGTTGGGTTTGGGAGAAAGCACTGGAATTCTTGCACATGAGGTTTCTTCTAGCTGTTAAGATTTATTTTTCTGAGGAGCTCAATAGGAACACGTGTGGCTGAGGCCACATGCCGTGCAATTGTAGACTAGGATCTACGATGGAGGCGTGAGATTTCTTCGTTTGGAGACCCCTGTGTGTTTATCGTGTAGCTTAGTTGATAAATGCTATTAAGTGTACTTTCACCGGCTTTCACCAACTTTTTTTTCGCCTAATTGTGCAATACCTAAGATACATTGTGAAACCTGTATTCGACCTTTGTCGAATCAACGAATTGAACACCGAATAGTTCAACTAGATGTTCCTGCTAAATGCTATTAGGTGTACTTTCACCGGCTTTCACCAACCTATTTTTTTTCGCCTAATTGTGCAACACCTAAGGTACATATGGTAAGGCACAACCAGTGTGAAACCTGTATTCGACCTTTGTCGAATCAACGAATTTAACACCGAATAGTCAAACTATTTAGACGGCCCAGCTTTTGGGAATAAATCGGCGTACATAACCATTTATGTGCCAATAACATTTGAGCTAAAGCTGAACCTTTCCGTTCCAACAAATACCGATGAATTCATCTTGAGTCAATGTTTCAGGCCCTTGCCCTTTGGTTAGAAGTAAGAGAGAGTTCCAAGAAAACGGCACGTGTGAGTAAGTAATTTATTTGCTGCAATGGGACTTCGTGAAGAGCCCGCAAGTTCCCGTTTATTACCCCTTATCTCCTCAAATCAATGATAGGATCCGAGTTAGTCGGGAAGGATTATATGGCGGAACGAGGGAATAGAAAGCCTATTCTTCCGCACTCAAGTCACCCAGCCTTACTGCTATACATTCTACACTTCCATTTATTTCCACCGTGATGCATTGTGATGATGATACCATTGATTTTTTAAACGAGAAACCCAGTCACATCACAGCCAATGCTATACTGTACTTTCTTGTCGCAAGGGAAATTCTAAATTTCTTGTCCCCGAACGAAATGGAAGCAGGACAACATCGGGAAATGCATAATCGAAAATTTAAAAACTCGTAATGCTAGCTAATGGACACAATCCGTATCAGGGGTACGCCTCCAACTCGAGCAATATTCGTCCAATCGAAATCGACATGTGCAATCCGACGTTGGAAAGTCAAAAGCTAGGCGAACAATGGCCGGTCAACGATATTGCCCGTTAATTATCATCTTCATGCGATACCTTAACTGCAAACAAAAGAAAATTCCTTACTGTATGATTCACTATACTGGGGTTAATTAAAGGTTGTTCTCGACCGGCCCTGATTAAACCAGGTTTTTTGCTATCCATCTACGTATCGCATGTGTCATTCATTTGGATAAATATTTCTCGAGTTGGACGTGTAAATCTGTGACAGATTGTGTTCTTAAGCTAACATTATATAGCTGGCGCGAATTCCCAACCCTAACATTATCGCTACGTTTTGTCCCAGAACCTAGAATACCATATTTTCGTTTCTCGGGTAATTTGCCGTAGAGAGCGGGGGTTTTTAGGCACAAAAAGCGCGAGGGAGGATGGGGAAAGCATGAGGGGTTATAAAATTGCAGAATAAGAATTTTTTTGGAGGGGTAATAATAACGTACTTGTGCGTCGAGGAGAAGTCTTCGCATGAGAGTTATAGCCCCTTTCACAGCTTCCTGATACTTGGCTTCTCCATTCTTCAAGTCTGTGGCTGAAAGATGAAGAGCCTCGGATTCAGGGGAAAAGATAAATGCAATCAGTTGGTCGTTCAGGGCATCCAGTGACTGGATAGCTGCAAAATAAACAAAAATAAAAAATATCATGATTAGCATTATTTTTTGGAAATTAACACATTCTTCTGTCGCATTTTCATGAAAATTTTGTCAAATAGGAGCTGCAGTTTACCTAATATAAGGTATATAAAACCCTAGTTTTGATTAACCTGCTTTAATTGTGCATATGTTAGGATCCGAGCCCGAACTCGCTTATTGACCGAAATGAAAAAGCGACCACAGCCCAAAATAAATTAGAATTAATATGGAAATTGGACAGCTTTAAATTATTCTTTTATAACCTAAACTGCGTTATCAAAGCTTGATATAGTTACCCATTTTAACAGTTAAGCTACTGATGAACCCAAGAAAAATGAGCAAATCGTGTTCAATAAAATATAATAAATCATTGTTATAAGCCTGACTTAGCCTATAACCAAAATAGGCTCATAAATTGTGATTTTTACGTTATCCTAGGTTGGGGTTTCGAGTATTCTGCGTTTCAAACGTGTACATATCGGACATTGGCTGTTTTCAGGCTCTTGATCCTAACACATACATGTAATGAAACCAGGTTAAAACCTAGCCCAACGAATAAAACCATACTTTTGTGGAGTGTGGAAACGAAAAATATTTTCCAAATAATACAACAAAACCCGCAATATTTAATGAGACCTCTCAGAACGACCCCTAAAACTATGCTGATTGCTGATCCGTATGCCTATACAATTGTATAGAACAAAAATTAATGAGTACAACTATTCATTCTCCCAAATGTCATGCCATGTTAGCATACAACATAGAATTGAAGAATTGAAGCATGGAATCATATTATAATTATACACCAGAAGCTCATTTTGTTGTAATTTAGCTCAAATACACAGTAGACGTAAACTTCCCTTCAATTTTCCTGGCATTCAATTTCCTATAATTAGCTTGCATTAGGGGAATCTCCTAATGTAAGAGCTCTCGTATCAAGTCAAGACTAGAATACGAAGGACTACTTGGCTAGGACTGATGCATCGCTATTCAGAGTTTCCGAGTCTACTATGTTCCTGCATGATCGTCTAGCGGATATGCATAGGAGAAAGAACGGAAATGTGTGCCCGGAATTTCATCAATTTTTGGCATGCTGAATACTGAACTCACACAAGAGCCCACTTCTTCCCCGCGTGGCAGACATCATCCCAATCCACTTCCTATGTATGCATTACATAGATTAGGTACAGGGTAGCCCAAAAGGCTATGATTCTGCCTACATCAAAAACGGGTGGCATTTTTCGATGCATTGAGAAAATAGAATTTGCGTTGTATGTATGTTACAAGGAGGGAGTGTTTCAGGTAATGGAAATAGCCGCTCCCGGAGGCATAGGATGGCACATTCCAAACCTTACTAGCTCACCGCAATCAGACCACCCATTTAATCGGATCCATTTTGCTTCTCCCACTTGCACTTATGTACGACTGCGGCGTTGGCGCGTCCCATGCTGGTGGCAGTGAGCCTCAGAATGTGCGTTAGAAATGAAGACTTTTGCATTGAGAAATGGAACTCCGCAATAAGTGAAATTACCATATAATTCTATAGGTTAGGTTACTTGGTATTTAGAAACCCTAACCTAACCTGTAGAATGGATCAACCTCATCCGCCAATGTTTTAACCTAATCCAACCTAACCTAACTTGACTAAAATCATATTTCCAAACCTAGCCTAACTTGTAGACTGTATCAATCTCATCCACCAACGTTTTAACCTAACCTAACCTGACTCAAATCATTACTGCATTTGCAGACCTATTGCAGAATTCCATTTCTCAATGCAAAAGTCTTCAGTTCTAACGCACATTCTATTTTCTCAATGCATCTTTATATTATTCCCATCAAAAACTGACCGACGTGCGGTCCAGCCAATTATTAATGCAGGATTGAAACATATTTTGCGTCACCCTGTACCTATTTGTAGAACATGGAACTAGACCCAAAAAACTATTTACTAGGGTTAGCTCAGATGATGAAGCCCCTGACTCACATTCCTGCCCGAGAAAATACCCCCACTCATTTCCTCACTCCAGTTCACAAGTAATTAGTCTAATTAGGAGACAAAATAGAGACTGTCTTTTCAGCTCGTCTCCCAGTCACATTTTGGCAGTACATTCTATTCTGAGTCAACTAAAGATCTTACTATTCGTCAACTATCCCCTTTGTTTGTAATGTTCGTAATAGCAATCTGAACTAAATCATTCTACGTATACACTACAGACACAACGTATTAGATTTTGGATTCAAATGTCTTGAAATTTCTGATTCTATGTAGATTTGTATTTATACAGCATGCAATATTTAGCATCATAGGTACCTACATACAATAAGCACCTTAGTATCGATTGGACAAAATCAGGTTGCATTTTAGAATATTCAACATTGCACGTTTATACGCCTTTCGATTATTTATATACTGAAGCAGATACTTTACGGATACGTAACGAAGGAGTTGTGTATTGTAAAACCTGACTCTTTTTCAACCTATTTGGTGTGCCGGCCGCATGCCTTGCTCTCAGACACAAAAGTATAAGTCGACCCGAGCGGGAATCGAACCCGCATCGGTCCTTATCCGGAGGACAGCTCTAACCTTTAAGCTACCGAGTGACTAGTTGTACTTTCGTGTCTGAGTAGCTGGTCATGTCTCTGATTACCTATCTCATTTTTCCCAACTTGGGATTGAGTGAGATTGTGGTAATTGCTGATATGCAAATTAATGCATTCAGCCTTATGTGCATCCAGGCCTAGAGACGTCATTGGGCTCTGCCTCTCTTGGGCCTGCCTCGTTGACTCATCTCTGCATTTTGGAAATCGGAATTTATGTATGAAAATACAATGCTGACATATTACAATTATATGTACCCTGATGCTGACGGATTTTCAGAAAATCTGAAAATAATATACCTGCCTAGTCGACTATGAAACATGAAGAAACCCAGAAATCTGAAAATCCAGCTGCATTATTTGGTAAGAAAAGTAATTAGCTTTCCAAGATGCTATCACATGTTCTTCTTCTACGCTGAGAAATACGGCTGATTTTAAAAGCGATGCAAGCGAATCAGGAAATGCGTTTTCAGGATGAAATTCACCTTCGGACCACTTCGGTTCGGACAACGGGATCTTTTAAAGCCCCGCATTACATTACATACCGCTAGCATGAGTGCTACAACCTCGCCACCGATTGGCATAGAATCACATTTTGAGTCTGTGTATAAATCCGTAAGAATGTCATAATAATTTTCGCATGGAACACCACACCATCGTCATTTAACTAGGAAAGTACAATGAAGCTATTCATGAACTGCATTTACAATTGAATGGCTCTATTAAATAATTATTTGGAAGTAATAAGCCGAACGTAAAACTCTAAAATAATGCGTATATGTACGAATTTACGTAGATCGTAATAGGTGCGAAGTTCATACTATGTAGATTTGAATTATGTATCTGCACGCAGTGTGTGTATCCGCATGCGATGTGTGATCTACATTCACGTATAAACCAGACCAGAAAATACCTGGAACGAAATTATTTTTTCCTTTAATTTGAATTGCATATCTCTTTGATCTACGGCCCCAGATTAAAGCCGGGAGCTCAATTCAAGCCGAGAATTCCCTTTCCGCCCACATAATAACTTATTGCACACCAACAGCCTCCTATATGTATCCATTCAAGAGTAAACCCCATTAGCCAACCTTATAAAAGTTGAATCAGGCTCAGATTGAGCTCAGAGATAACGTTATTTTTCTTCTTTTTTTGAATTATCTCACACAAACAAGATTCACTTCTTCCTCCGCTCCGCCTCTAAATCTAAAATAAGCTTCTGTGAGAAAGAGAATATCATTGAAATGCATCTATCCTTGACTTTAGTTAATTGAACTGAACTTCGTTCTTATTTCCCAACTCGGGTTTCCAGCCCGCCTGTCCGCCCCGCCCGTTTAGCCTTCTCGAGAGAAAAAAAAATCCAAATCTTCGAATTCTGTCTCAAGCCAAAACCCAAGCTTATACAAGTTTAGGTTTAAGGTTGTATTACGCAATTGGAAAATTCCTCGGAATTTGTGATGCTAAGCTTAATGGACATACCTATGAAGTTCAACAGTGTACGGGCTAGCACTCTCAAGGCATTCTCATTAATTTAAAATAGGTTTAGACACTTAAATTTGCCAGTTAATTAAATACATTAAAATAGAACATTTTAATATCAATTAATAATTATTGTCTAGATAGCTGTTGTCCTTTTGGCATACCCAGTATACCCACCGTTGACGTATTGGGTATCGTGTCCAATAGCTAGCTCCAAGGTCCCTTGACAACGGCTAGCTCGCGTAGCCTACCAGGTTATTCCGTTTGGCCAGGGTAATTTGAGTTTGTTTGGCGGCGCCCAAACAAATAACTCAAATTACCCTGCGTTTGGCCGAAAAAAAAATTGCGATTGGATTTTTCGACTGGATGCCGACGGCATCCAGTCGATGAAATCATGCTCT
>JAQFYT010002863.1:0-11906 GCA_034694925.1 Ceratophysella denticulata
GCGCTCCATCGGGTTTGCAATTCCCATCTCTGCGGCCGGACGATCGGACATATCCGTGGGGCACCCTGTATAGCCGAAATTTGTATACAACACCCTTAATGCTATACCTACAATAGATTGGAGTCAAGCAAGGTTTTGCCACCTATTAGTCTGTCCATATGAGCTACCACTTATCCCATTTCCAGGAATTCCAATTACTTGATTTTAGACATTAGGGTCAACGTAGGTGTGACTCTGTAGACTTTTGACATTTTAAACTCAGATTTAGTCAGATTTAATCAAACACTTATAATATATAGAAATTGATTGGTGGTGCATATGTAGGTGTACGTGAGTGAGATTTCCCACCCCGAGATCCGGGGGTGTTTGAGTGCTGTTCTGAAGATGGCGGGTCAGCTGGGAACACTCTGTTCCTACACCCTGGGAGCCTTTTTGGACTGGCGGGAGCTGGCGGGAGTGGCGGCAGTGGCGCCGGTTCTGTTTTTCCTGGCCCTCCTCCCGATCCCCGAGACCCCCTCGTTCCTGCTCTACCACGGGAGGGAGGCGGAGGCGGCGGAGGCCATGACCTGGCTCCGCTCCCACGACCAGGACGTGGCCACGGAGCTCCAAACACTCCGCTCCAACATCCTGCACAAGGACAAGCGGCTCTTCCCACACTTCTCCCGCCAGCTCACCCGCCCCCTCTTCATCACCTGCGGTCTCATGTTCTTCCACAAGTTCTCCGGCGTCACGGTCTTCACCCACTACGCAGTCCCCATCTTCAAACACGTGAGTCTTACATATTTCCTGAATAGGATTTCCAGAAATGCTCTATCATTTCTCTCTCAATTAAATACTAGAAACAATCTTCAGAGAAGGACTACTCAACTCAGTCACTGGATGCATTTTCTGCACCACTTATTTCTTCATTTCATTTATTTTCTCGGATTTTAAAATACAGCCTTGTGAAGGGTCAGAAGAACTAGGCCCGGTCTACTGTATGGACTTTAGAGTTGATTGGAGTGGGTGTGTTGCAGGTGTTCGGGAGGTCTCTGAATCCGCACTGGGCGGCCATCGTGGTGATTGTGCTGCAGTTGCTGGGGTCGATGACGTCGGGGCTCTTGATCGACACGGCGGGGCGTCTCCCGCTCCTCATCGTGTCCAACCTCTTCATCTCGGGGAGTTTCTTTGGGTTCGGGCTCTACAACTGGATGGAGGAGTCTCTGCCGCCGTCCCACGCGGGGTTCGGGCCGTCCCTCGACTGGATCCCCCTCACCTGCGTCCTCTTCTTCACGCTCTTCTTCTCCATCGGAATTGGACCCATCTCCTGGCTCATGGTCGGAGAACTCTTCCCCCTCGAGCACAGGTATCTACGAACTACGAACTACGAACTACGAACAACTCACAAAGTTTCAGTTAGGTAGGTCCCCAGGGCAGGACATATTCCCAACCGCCACTCAGCCTCCACCTACCTCAGCCTAGTCTGAATAGAACCTCAGTGGGCACTTGGTGAGGAGAAAGGGAGGTGACGGTGAGGGGCTCTCCGAAGAAATCGAAAGAAACCCGATAGGAAAACTATGGCGTTATAAAACGTTAGCCGAAACGGTTATTCCGTTTCGTTTCGTTTACGATTCTCCCAACCGGGAGTTTCATTGTTTATTGTAGAGTCATTTTTAGTTTGTGATGCATATGGCGTCGACTTGCCAGAGAATACAAGTGGTTATGCCCTTTCTATGTTTCACATATTACGTATTAGACATGGCACGAGTTCAATACATGCCGCCTGCTTAGCCAGCAGGATTTCTATGGCATAACCAATATATGCTCTGGCAAGTCGACGCCATATGCATCACAAACTAAAACGACTCTACAGTAGGCACTCGATGGGTTTTAGACAATCTAGTGTACAGAAAACATCATAACTCATCCTAAGATTGCATTTTCAGGAATTTTTATTTTGCAAAATATGTATATTAGTAGTACACGTTTTCTCGGAGCGAGAAGGCTCTGGATATTCTATCCGTAAGTGCTCTATATGAAAAAGTTTATAGAGAAAGGAGTCAAATCTGCCTCCATGGGAGTCAAATCTGCCTCAATGGGAGTCAAATCTGCCTCCATGGGAGTCAAATCTGCCTCACTGGGACTCAAATCTGCCTCCCTGGGAGTCAAATCTGCATCACTGGGAGTCAAATCTACATCACTGGGAGTCAAATCTACATCACTGGGAGTCAAATCTACATCCCTGGGAGCCAAACGTACCTCCCTGGGAGCCAAACCTACTTCCCTGGGAGTCAAATCTACCTCCCTGAGAGTCAAATCTACTTCCATGAGAGTCAAATATATCTCCCTGGGAGTCAAATCTACCTCCCACAGCAATTTCGCAACACTGGAAGGAACTAAAATATACTACCCGAGAGTCGGAATTTAATACGCCGAGCCCAAAGTAACCCTCCGGGACTCAGCATTTATATTTAGTTAATTTTAACTTAAGGTAACACATTGTCCCACAAATTTGGAACGATTTCGTAACGCTGCAAGCAGGCAAATCTGCCTCCCGAATGTAATTTTGCCTCCCAAATTCAATTTTGCCTCCCGAAGGCAATTTTGCCTCCCGACTTGGGCGGCAGATTTGCCTCCGCGTGAGGCAAAATTGCCTCCATGGATCCGACTGCCGTTGCATATTTGTAATTTACAAATTAAATGAAATATATAGTTCTCTTGAATCAAATCTGGATTTGGAACAAATATCCATAATTTGGTTATACTTACCTTATACCCAGTAAAGTAAATTAACCGAGTATCTTATGAGTAAATAATATCCTGCTTTGTCCTATTTTTATACTTAGTAAGCTGCCGTTCTCCACTCTCAATTGCTATATTGTTTCTCAGAGGTATTAGAGCTTTAGGTCAAAACTATGAAGTCAATTGATGGATGACTGGATGTTTCATGTTTACGTATTATTGACCGTAATACGCAAGTGAGAATCATAGGACGCCTTGCATAAGAATACGCATTATGACGACAATCATATGCTTAATTAAACATATCATGAATAATTGTCGGTCAGAATTACCAGCTCAGGTCAGATTCACCGATGAAAGGTGAACGAAGAAACTTGCTATTGGTGCATAACGAGATTACCTCGCCTATACCTAGTCTAAGAAACCATATTTGCAATAGAAAAACGTCAACGGTGGTGTGTACCAAATTTGCCCACAACAGCATGCAGACAGACACACAGACAGACAGCGTACAGAACCATGATTGTTATACATACATTATAAGTAAAGCGTGAACCACCTTACGCCTAATGAAATACAGACTTTGTAAAGGAGAGTGATGGCTGAGAATACGGGAGGTGCCTAGCGGAGAGTTCTGCCCTTCGCAAAGACACACGCCACACAATCCGAGTGCTTCCGCTCGCATGCGTTCCACTGTTCTGCCTCCTGTCCTGTGCGCTCCATTCAGACACACGACACACACCTCAAGCTCAAGCCCATGCAAATTGCCAAAACTGGAAAGACTCGCCAAAAAATCTGCCAGACACCACCAGACGACAAAGTTAGTTCATCACGCATTTAGTACTCGTGGTCACCTTCGGGGTTCAAGAAAGTGAGCAGGAACTCAAGATTCCCTAACTAAGATATTCAGAAGAGGTTGAAGAGGATTACCGCTCAAAATCCCTCACATAGTGTATTTTATACGAGCCACCCGCTCGTTCCATTGTTGATTGTCGACTCGACGATTGGAATCTTTTACACGACCATTTTTTTCATTTTAAACACATTTTAAATCCAGGCACCAGGAATTCCAGTGTATTTTCCTTGCTTCTGCAACAAAGAGCCACCAGCTTGCAACATCCGCACAAGACGTACATTGTACATCGTAACTGGACTTGACATCCAAAATCAAATCGAAACCACTCTATTTAAATTTTCCGTTCCGACTCAAAACCGATTGTTTTAAAGCTACATACCTAATACGGACTTGACCTCGTCCCTTCCAACTAATTTGCACATTGCGGGTTTCTTCCCGGAGTATGCATGGATCCTAAGTTGGGTTGGTACCAACCGGAGCAGCAGGGCCCATCCAAGGACCTCTGGTCCCGTATTTGGGAACATCAACAACCCTCAATCACCGCCACGGTCCAGACCATTCCGGCCTACAATCCTTACGCCACGAACCCTTCACCTACTATGAACGGAGACTCTGGCCGCTCGGACGACTATCAAAACAACATTCCAGGTGGAGGAAATTCTCAGAAACAGTTCAGCATCCCCGTCAATGGTGGGATTCACATGAACAACCACTGGAACCGGGTTAATGATGCTAGTCTCCGCAAAGAAAACCGGGCACGAACCTTTGGGCTGGGCCTAAATGAGAATGTCAAACTCTCGCACGCAAACGGTTGTCCCTGGCTCATTCCGGGGAAGCAGTACACGAGAGGCATTATTGGGTGCGTAGATTTCTTGAGTATAGACTAGACTGACAGATTCCATTTTCTACCTAAGTTATTCAAATGTAGTCAAAACTGTGTTTAAAAATTAAACTTAATTTTTTCAGGCTGCACGAAGAGATTGAAGACTTTTATTCTTATATGTCCCCCACGCTCTATGAACATAATGTTCGTTTGCTTGTGGTTGACCGACTCAAAGATTGTATAACGACGCTTTGGCCCGATTCTCATGTTGAGATATTCGGAAGCTTTCGAACCGGACTATACCTTCCTACAAGGTAAGCAACATTGGCAAAGATAAGATGACACGTAGCGAAACATTATAAGATTATAACTAATGGAGAATTGAATGATTTGATACAGTGACATCGACCTCGTTGTAATTGGACACTGGGACAAACCACCTCTGCGAACGCTTGAGAAAGCTCTCATTGACACTGGTGTAGCTGATGCATTATCCATCAAAGTCCTTGACAAAGCTTCCGTAAGTATTATTTGCTTCCTCGTCACTCATCTAACTCTAACACGATCCACTATACAATCTGTACTTAGTTAAATAATAATTCTTTAGTTAGTAAATTCTTTAGAAAATGATGTCAGTGTACTACCAGAAGCAATGAGCACCTGCAACATAAACTGTTCTTTGTGTTGTCCAGGTTCCTATCGTGAAGCTCACTGACAAGAAAGCAGATGTGAAGGTCGATATAAGTTTCAACATGAGTAATGGTGTGCGTTCTGCCGAACTTATCAAAAAGTTTAGAAAGCACTTTCCTGCCTTACCTAAGTTGGTTTTGGTTCTCAAGCAATTCCTACTTCAACGTGATCTCAACGAAGTCTTTACTGGAGGAATAAGTTCTTATTCCTTGATTCTCATGACTGTCAGCTTCCTTCAGGTAAATTAGAACTTAAATACAGGAATTTGCTACAGGTTTAATTGGGAATCGCAAACTAAACTCCAAAGCGCTTTTCTGCACTTGATAGTTTAAACGCAATAATAGAAAATTGTTATGTATTACTCGTAATTTCACCGAAGTTTGAATTCAATAAAAGAAATTCTGCACGGCGCTAAGAAAACCGCTCTTGGGTCGCTCGATTCAGACATAAAATGTCTGTTCCAATTAAGTTTGAGTAATCTGTTGGTATTTGATCGGGTCAGGAAGAATGAATTCAATATATTTCTTGTTTTGTATTCTAGCTTCATCCAAGGATGAATGCAGGAAGTCCAGTAGCCAACCTGGGAGTTCTCCTCATCGAGTTCTTTGAGCTCTATGGGAGACACTTCAATTATTTGAAGACCGGGATACGTATCAAGGATGGTGGGAATTACCTTGTCAAAGACGATGTAAGCTTGACATTTTAGCTGATTGTGTCAGCATTTTGCAGATACGTGCTCGATCTGCCTTGAATTATCCTATCTAACCCTGAATTGAATTAACGTCCTTGATTGTACCAATTTTTAGATTCAGTCACAGATGACGGATGGATACCGACCTTCATTACTCTGCATTGAAGACCCCCTGACTGCTGGAAATGACATTGGGCGCAGCTCTTATGGTGCTCTTAACGTGAAACAAGCATTTGAATATGCGTACATTACACTGACACAGGCAGTGAATCCCACCAACACTTGGCTCAGTGATCCTAATGTCAATAGGTAAGTAATTTACACTAAGGGAGTGTTACATAATCGAGAATTGCAATGAGTGAACAGTTAGCGTAATGGTATTTTTTTATTGGTCCGAGGATACTCTGACTCTGAGGTTAGGTTTCATTAAACGCCCGCTGGGCTGCCATAAAATTAAAAGTCTGGTATCACTATACTATTCAAAGCAAAAAAGACTACAATTCCATCGCAGCGAAATTCGGGTTTTCAGGAAAAGTCGATGCATAGTCGCTTGTTTAATATTTGAAATCAGTTAAATTGCGAATGGAAGAAATGCAATTAGCCCTTGGAATTTGGTGAATATGAGTTCAATGATATCTCCATTTGAGATTTCAAAATCCACCGTTGTATCACTGAAAATTAAAAAATTCATTGGATTATGGATTCGGATTCAGTGCCCTGGTTTTTAGAAATATTCGTTCGGTAGTAGCTTTGCAGCATAACGCTGGACAAAGTGACGAAAGCCTTTCGGAAATACAGATTTACATAGCAGGTTGCTGAATTAGTCATGTTGATAAGTAGTGTAAAGTTAAGATATAAGATTTAACGCGTGCGTGGTATTAATTAATTCCAAATAAAAATGATAATTTTTCTTACTCTTTCATAGCATACTTGGTCGTGTGGTCCGAATCACAGACCAGGTCGTTGAGTATCGTGCTTGGCTTCGGAATGTATATAATTGCCACATGAGCTCGTTACCGCCGGTCCCTACCACGAACCACATACCTGTTGACTCCATGTCCTACAACCCTTCAACTTCAACTGCCCCGGTAGCAGTTCTGAATCAGGGTCCTGCAGCTCCTTCCCGTCCCAATTGTAATCACCACTCAAATGACACGGGCTACACCAATAACAACAGCAGTAGTAGTTCAAGCACGAGAAGCAGCAACAGTCCCATGGACACCTTCGCCACAGACCCTGTCTCTTCCACGTCCCCAGAACTAGGTGATCATCCCGAGACTCATACCTTGCTCGACCGTGAGAATGGGTACGGCGGGAACAAGCGACGGAGCGTAGGGCAGACCCAACCAGCCCCAATACCCCAAAGACGAGCTGTGCATTACACTACTAATTCAACGAAAAGAGTTCAGCAACCCAGCAATCCAATTAACAATAACAAGCGTCCCAGAGAGAATCAGAACAATCACACGGCGAATCGTGGACCAGGAGACAAGCCCATGGGGGGATACAAGACTAGACATTTACCTTAAAATATTGAATTGTATAACCGTTGATAGCGCTTAATGTTGTATAGTGATGTCTCTTGACCGATAATATTACCTAACTACTTATTATAATTCTACAGTAGATTATATTGCGGAAAAATTACCTATAAATACTTATAATTACTACTCTTTAAATAAATATGCAAGCAAATCAAAACGCAAAAACTAATGAGTATAACCAAATAATCTGGATGAATCTGCGACAATCCACGGCGCCCAACTCATAGCAGTCAACTAAAATAAAGTATTCAATGAATACGAATCAATATATTGTATTGAAAAATTCTGTGTTCGTCAGTGACAAAAATGAAGCACATAGCACATCATTATGCTATGCTGAACTAAAGATTAAATTACTAATGCAATGCCTATTCAAAATGCTTTTGCACAATACATAACCTAACATTACTCGACATAACTCCTCTACTTCTGTCTATATTGGAACTTACTATTTAGCCTACTTCCTACTTGATATACTCGAAAGGTATTAAGTACACCAAAAGGTTACCACGGCCGATATCCAACCGTCGATTCCATCATTGTATTGGTTGGTAATTGGTAATCTCAACAAAATACACACTAATTAATTCAAAGATAGGTGTCTCTGATTATTACGTATGTGTTACGCTTTACATATATGTTACGGTTCAAATATAATCTTGGTTCTATAATCGAACCGGTTCGTATCTAATATTGTATACGGTTTTTGCCAATTAAACACCATTTGTCAAACTAATCTGAATTCGTAAATTATAGAATCTGGACCAGATTTAGTGATCTTTCTAATGGTGCACTCGTTAACGTTGCTAAAATGCTAACCTGCTGGAGCATTGTCAAATTACCCACTAATTAGAAAAGCTCCAAGACGCGCCAGAGTCATTGGACATTTTCAGAATTAAAAAAATATTCGGAGCTTAATACTAATTTAGTCAGGGTGGCATTTACAGCGGCAATGGAATAAATGATTTGGCAATAGAAAAGCTGAAATGGCAAGAAAGTATTTCACGCAGCCTAACCTAGCTGAATCTAGTTTTATAACTTCTGAACACCTTGTCAGTTTGTTAATTTTGTAACCAATTTATTTGAACCTAACCTACCAAAAATAAACCTAACCCAACCTTACTTATCCAAATTGAGTCACGTTTTAGCGTCGTTGCCATTTTAGTCATTCTATTGCCAAAATAATTTTAACCCATTTAGTTACACAATTAAAAATAGCGCTAAATTCCGGTTCAGATTCAATAATTATCAATTTGGAATTTGCTTGATTAATGGTACTTAATTAGCCAAAACCGCATTCAAATATAGGAACCGGTTCGGTTATAACAGAACCAAGATTATATCCGAACCGTAACATATTTAAACCTGGTACGGTTATAAGTTATAACCGAGCCGGTTCGTATATATTAGTTTAGGGATTCATGGGGAAAGTCGGATTAATCAAGCAAATCTGAAAACGTAAGTCACGTCCTCTCAAGCTCAAGTACAACTCTCCGCTCTTCCCAATGGTATCCTTTATTCTACGGCAAACCCGGGTATTATTCCTGTCAAAAATGGCAGATATAAAAGTCATAATACCAGACTAGTTATAGGCGAGGTAGTAACGATATGCACCATATTAATCATAATTTGCGTTTTTGGATAATAATCCGTATTATACACGAACCGGTTCGGTGTTCGGGTATAACCGGGACAGGTTTATACCTACCTACAAACCGTTGGAGTGCTGTATTTGAATATAATGATAAGAAATTATATTTTAAAAAAATTTATTATATATTTAATTCTTCACATATTTTGAGTTTTTGTTCTGTGTATGAGTTGGTCTACTGCTACGACGGAGGATTTGTTTATGAGTAGTCGCGCAAAGACTATGAATATGAATTGGACCGATGTTATGAATGTTGTCCAGCCATAAGTTTAGGAACCGACCAGAATTGCATGCCGCAAACTACATTATGCTATCTAATATCTAGTACTAATACTTATGCATGCTTTGACAGAGAACAAGAACTACAGATCACCAAACACAACTACCATAGCATAGGTAGGTACCTCGTTCATGCACAGAAGTGCGAAGAAGGTACTTTCGGTTTTAGTACTTCATTACCTGCTCGCAATTCTCAATGCTCTATGAAATAGCCACAAAGAAGGATACCAATGACAGCGAATTGATTTTTAGCTGGAAATTATTTTATTAAATCTTTGCCCGTAAAATTAAGAAATTAGTTACTTCTTCTTCGGGGGAGCCTTTGCCTTCGGTTTAGTTTTCCCGTACCGGGTCTTCTTGGGAACTAATGCGCCTTTTGTCTTAGCGTTGGTCAACAGTTGAAGGTAGACGTTGCGTCTAAGCTTGTTGCGTGTACGTCGAGCCTTTTGTAACTTGAATCTTTCAAAATCGTTAAGATTTTCCCGCTGAAATAAAAAAGAAAGCAATTTTTGGACACTGGCTTTCGTATAATTCATCTTACAAGTATGATCAGAATTAGAATAAATATGCTTTATATTTCGAGTAATATTTCAGTTTAGCAATTATCTTCATATATCGATCTGACGGCAATTCCTATATTTGGATCATCATAAATATTACTCTACGTATTAGCTAGGGGTGTAATTAATAAATATCCATGCACATGTTACTTCTTACCGTCTTACGAGCCTCCACACGCTGAGCCCACCGAGAATTCTTCCATTTCTCATCAATGTTAGCTTCCTTCCAAGCCTTCCGAACGATCCTTGTGGAAGCTGTCCAAGAGAATTTCATCCCCAAGGTGGTCAGATGGAGCTTCTTGATGGGCATTTCTCGCCTCGATACTCCAGTACATGGGCCATCAACGAGGACCTTTCAATGAACAAGAAAAATAATTTACTCTCTACTGTTAAATGCAAGCACCAAACCAACCCAACCTCACCGCTTCGATTATTTTAGTAATAGCAAACATTTCAGTATAGTAAATGGCGTCATATATCGATCAGCCGGCATTTCCTATATTTGGATCATCATTAATGTTCGGGTATCTTCCTAACAAGTTTTAGCTAATTCTAAATGCTCAAATATCACTCTGCCCAGCCATCCACTATTATACAAATGTCAAATGTTGTTTAAATTGAGCATTTGAAACCCACACAAACAACAAATTAAAAATAAAATGCAGTTTATGCATTCACCGGTTTTGATTATCACATTTGACATTGCACAAGCGGCAATCCAATTCCAATTAATCTACCGTATCAATTTTTCAATTAATAGCTGCATTAGTTCGCTTATTGCTTATGCAATGCAGTCAACGCCACTATCACCTGTCACCTGTGAATGTGATGTGACATTGTTGACCGTATTGCACTGCATTCAAATTACTTCACCTCACTCATGCATTAAATCATTCTAATTTTAACTAATAAAACATAGAAATTAATAGATGTCTTGGTACTCACTCAGTTCTGATCAATGATGTTGACGATGGCAACCAGTTTTTCCTTGATATCCTCAGGTCCTTCATTAATGAAGGCCACGCGGCCTGTTTCCACGAATTTACGGAAAGCCTGTTCAATTGGAAAATTAACAGCGTCAACTCCATGCTACAGATTACGGACCAAGTGTCCACTACAGAGTTGACACGACCGGTCCTCTAGGACTAACACAATTAGAATAATCAATGTTAAATAATTAAATAGAGAACCTTACCATATTTGAAGTCAATCTGCCGGATGAGAGACAGGCACGGACTACACTACGGAATGATGGCCGCCATATAGAGGAAAACTGCCGTGCTGTTGTGCCCCGTCGTGCTCTTGCTGTAGCTATTCACCATGCGAAATGTAATGTAAGGCAAGTGTCGCACAGGAGTAGCACACTTACCTAATTCCATTTTTGAAATGCACACGTACAGGGCGTAGTCAAGAAATATCCGGTATCCTCAGTTCTCCATCCACCACAAGTTCACCAAGGCACACAATGGATATCTGCCACTTCTCGGCAATAGATGGTAGTCAGTGTAGCCAAGGAAACTGACAGACTACGCCACACCTTCCTTGATGACATCAAAATTATTATTTATCAGTAATTGCTGCGAGGCTTTTAAATTTAGGAATACAAATCATTCAAAGTCAACTTGCAAACAGTACTACCAACAATTTTTAGTTTTCTTTTGTCATATATATGAACCGTGTATGTAAAAGCCGTAATAAAAGCAAATAAACTACCTACATACCGTTAACCACGAATTAAAAATATTATCCATTCGGGTCGGAAATCGGAAAAGTCGGAATCGAGAAAGTTAGAAACAAATCATCGGTCATCACATCATCGGTAAGAGAATATACCATTGAAATACCACGAACTCTAATTATTAATGTCCATATAGGTACCGGTAATAGAACAACTAAAGCGAAAAAATTGTGATTCGCAGCTTAATGCTACGAAAATGTTGAACTAAATAAATCATAAACAATAAATATATTCTCGCATTGTTTCGTATGATTTTTGTTATTTGGTAGAAATTAGGGTATATTACGGTTATAGCGCCTCCAAACCGATTTTCATGAGTGATACGTCATTTGAAAGCCCTTGGTGAGTACATT
>JAQFYT010002864.1:0-11906 GCA_034694925.1 Ceratophysella denticulata
TCCTATTTACATGTAAAAAGTGTCGACGGACGGACGGACAGACAAGATCATCCCATAAGACCCTTCTGGTCTAAAATCGGAAACTCTGGAGCAATCTTTTTGTACGTGTTGCTCGGAGGAGAGCCACTACCCCTTAATCGACTTCTTGTGAGTGATTTTCAGGCTGGATGTTCAGATGGAAGTTTTGAAAATCATGAACGTACCCACAGCACTGTATCATAAAGTAATCTCCAAAGCCTTAAAAACGCGTGAAATCTGCTTTAATCTACCATTCCATATAGGTACTTCAATTCTATTTTGTCTATTTGACTCCACGCCTCCTAAAGTGAAGAAATTGTTTGGGACAAATGGGCCGGCCGAAGTGAAACGTCTTCTGAAGGGAGAAAGTCCTTGTGCTTTCACCTCAGAACATGGAATAATTTGTCACATTCACTAACGCATCCCTCCTCCAAGAAAACTTTCCGTCCCAACAATAAATCTTTATTGATTGGAGGCTCTTTTATATGCATTTTGATATGTGGGGTCCTCCTGTGGTGAGCGTCATGGGGTACCTCAAGCACGTAGGCTCTATACACAAAACCCTCATGTAGGGAGACACTTTCAAGTGCATTTACACTATTCAAATCACACTCAGGGCACCATATTTACGTATTCAATTTAAAGGCAGGAAAGCTATTTTTGACTTAGCATAAATAGTACATGTAGAATAGCTTCTGTAAGTAATTTATCAATACTGTGACAACCTACCTCAGTCCAAACTATTACGGCGAAACTTATATTCATGATATTGCTAGCTTGGGACTGAGGGAAGGGTGATTTCGACTTTCAACCGGCGCCTTTGAATTGCAGGTACTCCTTAATAAAATAACATTTTAGTAGGCCTGTGCAATGTTCATAATGGTGTAAGCAAATGTCAAGTCAAGATTCTTGTTATACCTGAATATCATATTCCGCCATTGTGCCTTGTCATACAAGTCAGTTCAATTACGGAAACTTCCATAAACACTGTACTGACACTGTTGAGATCTGGTTACAATTTGCACCTCATATATATTTAGATATTGATTTACCGTTACAATTTACAATTCTGCCCCATAACTGTGACAAATGAAAACGCCTGTCATTTTACTTAAATAAAGTGTACACACCCGCCGGCATCCGTAATAGAATGCCTGATTTTTTTTTTAAAAACTAGTCACCCCATCTGACAACAACCTACTGTCAAGCAGGATTTTGCTGTATTCTATACGAATTATACAACACTCCAACAATAAAGCAATAAAGCTTAATTTTTTTAAAACAAAATGACATGACGCACAAAAACTTCATATCCATTTTACCACGCAAACAAGCCGGTTCGTTCGAAGCATCTTCATCTTCAAGACGCAGAAAAACAAGGGAAGAAAGAGATAGGTTCATGGAGGGAGGAAGAAAGTCGTTAAAACCCCTAAATCCTATTTCCAAAGAATTCATGATCCATGAAAGTCAGAGAGCATAATGTGATTAACATAAAACCATCTTCTCGGGGTTCGTGCTGGGGCCTTAGCAAAGGCTTTTAGTACCACAGGAAATGACGTGACACGACAGGGAAAGAACCCGAGTAGAATCTCGTTTGTGAGGCACTGCGAGGACATTTGGAGCCCTGGCTCCTTGTTGGGGGATGAATAGTAAACAGAGTGACGCTTTTCCCACGGCCTTTATCATTCATAACACGAGAAACTGTAGGAGCAACGGGTTTATCAGTAGAAGAGGACTCTCAAACTGTAATATTGTTCTACAGTTCTATGAACATAATAGCAGATGACACTATCTCAATCCAGATGCCAGAAATGCAGCATAGACTCTGAGCTTGTTAATTAGAACTTTCACTGTGACAACCGCAAACTCTCACCGAGATCCTGCCGGAATCCGATTTCAAACCCGTGAGCCTTTACTAAAGGATCATTGGGAAGACAAGACAGGTATCAGAATTCACAATTCACAATGGAGTGACTCTTTGATTAAACATTGGTGCATACATATTTATATAGGGGGCTCAAAACCTCATGTCGATGTATAAACCCATTATAAAATCTGGTTAGTGCTTCAATAAATATCAGCAAATTTTTTGAGCTACCCTGTACACACAGGTCTGTACCTGAACCTTTGCAAAATATGAATGAATGTCTGTCAAATTGCAATTATGTCGCCCTGTCAAAGCGGTCAGGTCCACTCAAATGCAGCTCGTATGAATCGATTTAGTTTCAAACCGTGCAAATCTTGTAAGCGGATTAGGTTAATATCTATGCATACGTATAGAAATACCTGCATATTTGCATATTACTCTGAATATACGTATGTCAAAGTCAAATATAATTATTTTAAAATCATTGTCAAAGTCTACTAGTACGCTATGGGTACACTCCGCCTTGTAAAATGATTTTAATTAATTTTGCAATATATAAAGACTGATATGCACGAGAGTTAGAAATCATATAACCATAACGGTGGCTTACATTTAACAACGCCACAGTATTTCGTAAGTGTACGATGAATAACTTAGGTACACCCACCCGCGCGTTTATTAGATGCTCGTAAATGAGGCAAGCATGCTCCCGGCCACAAGTTACTTGCGTCGGGCGTTAATATGTGTTGGTATTTCATAGTCGGGTGGGTGACGTCTGTTAAAACGTAATAATGTAAAGTAACCTAGGTTTTTCGTATTTTTCGGGCCATATATTAGTGTTCCCCTCTCCTCGTTTTCTCATCATATCCCCATCCATCCTGGTGAATAAAAATGACGTTCCGGTTCATTGACTTTCCATTACATGATCCACCAAACCAAACCACTTTCACCCGTTCTTTTTTTATCATCTCTCTCGGCATCCTTATTTGCATGCCCGAAATAGGGCATACCTAACATACTCCAGTCTTTTTCCATCTTCGAAATGCCATTTCTAGCCTCTGGTATCCCACGTGGCGTTCCGCGTCAATTATCACTCATAGAGTTATATAGTTACGACTTACGACTCTCGATATCGGAATAGTATCAGCATTATTGGGTTCAAGGTGGTTCTAGCATAAGCTACCTCTGTGCCCTGTATCACGTTACAGGTATGTAAAATTTGAATTTTAACTGGGGAAGCTTGACAGCAGCTTGGGTCCAGAATGTGTGGCATGAATAGCTGCAGTATATTACATGCGCATATTTTTAAAAAAGTTGTGCCTTGCACCAGGACGCAAAGTACAAATTACTGCACAGAATTGTTGTAGAACTCTAGGCGAGCAGTCTGGTGAGGTAAGACCTAATTCCCATAGCTCAACTTCACCATTAACTTTTATGCAATCATCCAAAGAGGACAAACTATGAGTGAAACTTTGTGCATATCCAGTGGGAGGAAAGTAAGAGTGAAAACCTCAAGCCATGAAAATACTCACCTTACTTTCCTCAAGACAGAAAATGAGAATTTTGATTAGATCCCAATTTCATATACGTACCCTTTTAGAAGGGCTTCAGAAATCAGAATTAGATGCCCTACGGGTGACGTAGTATCGGTGGTATAGTAAGCCACATAAATTGCATGCAAGTAATACTTGCAATAAGTAAGACTCAACTTTCTCCTACGGTGAAAGCCCTACTATCGTCAACCTAAGACGACCGAGCCAATCAAATCTTAGCGGAAAACGTATAGTGGATATCATGCTTCTAGTTACGTTATACGTGGCAATATTTATTGTATATATCAACTTAGGATTGTGCATATGGTAGAAATACGACAAGCTTTAGACAATTGATTTTGATATAGGAGAAAGTTCATACAGTTTCTTTTTTCAATACGTGTTTATTCAAAGATCAGTTTTCCTAAAAAACCGTGAAATTTGTGTACGTATCTGTTTAATAAGCCAGCAGTTGACATTTGCCATGCATGAAGCTTTGGATTCCATATTTCACTTTCAGCTTACCACAATCCTGTCTTCCTGAACGGCCAAGATGAGGTCGAGATTGGAGCCCCCAATTACAACCTGGAAAAAGAAACCCACAGAATCCGCTCTTTTCGTAAGAAAATGGAGGACAAAGAAGTAAAATAGGTAGGTAGGTTAGATAGCATTACGCTGGAACTGCAATCTGCAATGGTCTAGGGAAGGAAATAATGAAACGAAATTACGTGCTCACAGGTCGAGGCGTAGATGAAGTTGGAGTCTCATTGTTTCCCGGACTGTTCGCATGGGTGACTCCGTAAGGAATTTCATTACGACCTGTTTTGTCTTGAAATAAATTAAAAGAGACTTGATTCGAGCGGCTGTTGGGGTGATGGAGTACAATGAGAAGAAAGCAAGGGTTCTTTGTTGGCAAGAAATTCTATGGACACAGATACCACGGCCTGGCTAGTGGCTTGTGTTTTATGACAATTATAACTTGGTAGATTGACCTTAGGTCATTTTTGTGAGCGGAATCGCGAATAAACATAGCTGCGGAAAGACTAGCCTCAAAAACTTGGCGGATTGCGTGATTGCGTTTGACCTACCTAAATGCTCTATAGATACAGCCGTGCTAATTTCAAGCCTAAAGTTGGGTTGAAATTGTCATGGATTTATTTGTAAGTAAATAAGTACCTGGGTTCCTCGAGGCCGAGGCCCCTGAGTCAGGAGGAGGGGTTGATGATGATGAGTTTTTCGCGTCCTGCTTTTTCAATTTGGCCAACTCAATGGCAATATCTGAGGCGACGGTTACGTTATTCTCAATCAAATGCTGATTAGCCTTCAAGGAGTCACCCCGTGTCACGCGGTTGATTTCTCCAAGGAGAAACGGTGTCATGTCCTTCCCTCCAATCCCGGACACTCGAGCTTTTTCCAGGGCCGATTCTATGGCACGCTCCGTCTTAATGCTTGACGCCTCGAAACCCTATCAGAATCAGATAGACAAGTTCACGACAGTTCGTACCGAGACTGCTCATATCGCGGCGATTAATAACAGCGGATTCTTACAGCGGACTTAATTCATACCGCAAATATTGAGTGTGTTTCTTCAAAGTAGGTTCGATTCGGAACCGGACACTTCATACATACCGCGACAATTAACGACATCGTCTTTTCATAGCTGTAATGAGTCGGACGCCACGAATTGTCGCGCTATGAATAGTCCTGATGCCTTTTATCATACAGACAACCCCAAGAAACTGCAGCGTCAGCGCATTTGATGCTCGCCAATTTACGCTGACCCTACACCGTGACATAATTGAGAATACCCATTTATTTTGTGCATCCGCGTGAATCTCAGAGGATTTAGATTAGTATAGTAATCGTGCCCTATAATTATAACCTATGCTCAGTTCACTAGTCCCAATCCGACTCGATAATGCTTCCGTAAGACTCAGTAATAATCCATCGTTTCATGATTAATGTGCCTGTGAACCCATAAACTGTTTTAAAGTGCTTTACTAACTCATAATAATTCTGAATTTGCTCATAAACGACACGTCTTGAAATTGGTATTGTTTTCTTGGCGACAAATTCACATTTCCGGGTTGAGCGTACACGAATGATTTCTCTAGTTCATACGGCATAAAGTATAAGGCAAAGTGAGTTTATCTTATGCGCCCAGCCAAACTGGTTCTCCACCGCTACGTGTTAGAGCATAATGCTTGAACGATAGATTTTTGCACTTACACAGCATGTTAGGCTACTGATTTATGACAGTGCGGTGCAGACCTGTCAAAACACTTTTGAAATGATACTATGAAGTAAGTTTTCAAATATGAGGTTTAGCACATGGTCCGAAATGTGTTCAATGTATCTTGTGCCGGAAGTCAATTTAAGACATTAGACATAGACCAAACGCATTACGAAATCGACTCAGTTGGACATGCGGTATGTCTACACTGCTGCGCTATTAGCGAATATTCTTATACAAGGGTCACTTGAAGAGATGCTGAAGGATGCCATATGCAAAGTTTCATAAAAAAAGACAGAATTTTACAGATCTGATCCTCATCTCGTCCAGAAACTTGGAGATCGGATTCGGAGCCAACAGCTTAAATGGGACTTACCGCTGAGATACCACAAGTCTGGATTTTATGGCAACGTTAATCCTATGAAATGGTCGTAATTTTTGTACCGTGCGGGTTACAGAGCGAATTCTGGCTTTTGGCCGACATTCATCAGAACCGGGATGTTCCTTGCTCCACTGACCTACCTAAATATCTTATTGTGTCAAGCCAACATGTAAATACATGAGCCCTACGCCAACAGTTTTCGTCAAGTTTTATACTGTATTGTATTTAGGATGTACCTGTGAATATTTAATCCACTTGAGGTTAATTCAATAGTCATTCGAGCAATCAAATAAATCAAACTCTGCAGCTTATATTAGCTCATTCACACGTTTTGAAGAATTTAAAGTCAAGCATTGTAAAAAAATGTAATATTTATCAACGTCCCGTCCCGTCTTGAAAACGTTATTGTCAAGATCGGTGATCGGTATATCGGTATGTATAGCGCTGGAGATTTGGAGAAAGTCGTAGACTGGGCAGAGTCCTTGACAGGACGCGTGGAGAAAGTGAAGGTTAAGGGGAAGGAAAGCGTAAAACAAATTTGATCGCGTTTGATCCCGGGATCGCATATTTATTTCAAACCTAATCTTCACTAATGCATTTTCAAGTTTAGATCAGGTTCGACAAATATATGCGAACCCGTGACCGCACGCTCTATGACTATCATTATTTGAAATTACCTTGGGAATGGGGACCGCAAGTAGAATGCCCGAGTCGAGTCGGAATTGGAGAGAGGCGTGGACGAGTGCAGCAGCCTCTGCCTCATTTTTCACGGAATAAGGAGCTGGGAAGGGACTTTCCGCCGTGAAGAAGGCCGGAAACTTGACGGGATCACTCCTCTCTTCAACACTCGAGTCCATGGTTTCCGACCGCCGTCTCTTCATCACACAGACACACACGCCTTCTGTCTCCTGCTCAACGGATTGTCACACAGATTCCTTTTAAACATCCATTTCAGCCTTACACTACATAAAGTACCGACTCAATGGACCCTTGACGACCCTCATTTATCAGCCCGTTAGCAAAGAACTATAGCTTAAGATGCTCTTGGAACCCTATATTTTTATTCCGGACACCTGACACCTAACCTATTAACTTTCGTCCGTATTTTTTCAAAGGGTTACCATTAGAAAATCAAGTATTTATACCTAGAACTTCTCATTTTTAAGGCGGTTTGTAACTTAAGAATTCGTACAGTAAATATTTTGAACCTTGTACGAACGTTATTCTTGGGGAACCCAAAAATTTTTGTTCAAAGGCAGCAACTTTTTTTTTGATAAACATTTCTATGGTTAGATTGAATTATTTGGTAATGGATTCCAAAAAGTAAAACCGGAACTCTCTGGCTCTTCTAGGTAGGTACCTCTTCCCGGACTTGTTTGTTTTTGGTATTTATTTACCCACTGATTTAGATAATTGACAAGTTCTGTATATGTCTCTGCACTACGTTGTGTCCTCAACACATTCAAAAGAGAAAGTTATACCTGGAACTTAAACTGGAACGGAATCACAACGAACAAAGTGAAAACAGATTTCTGTACTCTTCCGTGTTTGACTTGTTTTGTAAATACCTTCAGGGAAGGTTTGTATACAATTAGCATTACGAGTTCCTAGTGTGTGGTCAGAACTATACACACGTTATTTCGACCAAATTCTCGTTAAATACGGAAATTCAGCATATTCAACAGACTTAGATGCCCTTTGATTGATATTGAACTTAAATTCATGCAGCGTTCTATAAAGCAGCGACATTTTAGAACCAATTACAGCGAGATATACAAGCAAGGATTGAACCTGACATTCATAGAGTAACTTGGGAAAGCAATGGGGAAAGAAAGGAGTTCGGACTGGACATTAATATTTCTTTGTTTGCCGTTTGCCACACTACCATATAGACTACCAACCACCATACTATACTACCGAGGCCAATAAAATGAAATTTATTTCCACAAAGTACCGTTTCCTCAACTTTACTTTCTAAATAAGTGCAGGGTGAGAGCTAAAGTGAAAGCGGGTGACTAATAATACGTCTGCACACGAGCATATATCATTCCTATTCCTCTACCGAAGCAAAACAAAGCATGAGGTTATGATAATTTACGTCTAACCTGAACTTATTAAGCTCGTCGTATATGTTAAGGTCATGAACGCTACCTTTCACAGGTTTACACGTTCAACTCGAGTAATATTTAGTCCAATTGACACGAGCGATACGACGCTGGAAAGCGAAACGCTTGATTAATAAAAGCTGGTTGACGATATATCCGTAATTATCATCCTTATGCAAACCTTTCACTACAAACGATATTATTTTCTTTACATTTATGATCAATAAAACTAGAACTAATTTAAGCTTGTTTTCAATAATCGGCCTTGATTAAAACAGGGGTTTGTCTAACCAAACGTGTCATTTGGGTGAGTTTTACTCGAGCTGCACGTGTCAACCTGGAACAGGCTGTGCTCATAACCTAACATTAGATATCTGGCACGAATCCCAACTCAATTAGAACTACCTTAAGGAATTTATGTAGTTTTATCCAAAAATCGAGTAGAACACGCATATGCAACCGTACCCGTAAGTCAATTCTTTATATAGTATATTTTTTGAAAAGGCAATAGACGACAAGTGACAATAGCATATTGACGTTCATAATGGAATGAAGGTGACTGAGTGTAGTAGCCAGGTAACTGGGCTGTTCTTGTGTGGGAGGTTTATAGAGAAAATTTAAGGTGGACTTGGGTTCTGTAGCACAAGGAAGAGATAATGGTGGAGAAATGGGGTTGGTCTGACGTAACGTAACCCTTACCCACCAGGTATTCCAAGGTTTTTCCAATATCCAGAATCGATTTTACGCCAGCTGAAACAACAGCAATACTGTTCCGACCTAATTCTCTCAAGTCAGAACTGATGTCAAAGGTCGTCTCGGCTCCACGATGAACTCCTCCGATTCCACCTGTGCCCCATTAAGCAGACAGTCACAAAAGAAGATCCGGTTACAGCTACTCACTCAACATATGTATATCACATCTCACATCCTTCAACTTTCACGAAATTAATTATAAACTTGTATTATATTCTGCTTTCTATTATCCTCTTGTCACATTTGACTTTGACCTTTTCATTTAGGATTAAGCACTAGATCGAGAAAATTAAATGAATGATATCAAGGTAGGTATTTCTTATTTCTTTGAAGACTTGCCTGTGGCGAATATTGGAATTCCGGCCCGTGACGCTCCAATTATTGTCCCAGCTACTGTTGTTCCCCCGCTCAGTTTCTAAGATACGATAGATACGTCAAATAAATGCTATTTATTGAGGAATATTTTCTGTAATATAAGCTACGGTTGCGGCAAGTCCTATTCGTACACAGGGGAAATTAGTTAATGTTATGCCTGAATGCGTCTGTAGATTCCATTTCAAAGGGTTTTTAATATGATTCTATTTCTGAATATTCAGTTAAATCACCATGAATTTGTCGTATTATTCCAAACAATAAACGATTTCAATCCAATGGCATTCCATGGCAAAAGTAAAATAATTGAATTTTATGAATCCAATCTATTCAATTTGCGTTAAAATTCAAAGTAGAGTAAAATACTTTTTGCGCAGATTACTTTCTTCGTTTTGGCTTAATTAGATTTATTAATTTCCTGATATACACATACCTGGGCTAAGACGTAGGGCAAGTCACGCCGTGAAACTTTCACCATTGCCGGACCCCTATCGGGCATTGCAGAAGATCCGAGGAACTCAATTTCTTCATCCGAAAGCCCTACTGTTAATCTTCCTTTGATGACTCCAATTGTTGCTGGAATGACACCCTGAAAGTGTGTGTAAATTAATAGAATGCAAACTTATCTGCATTGTGCCACCCACAGGTTTATTTCTTTTCGAATTCGTTCAATGACTTCAAAATTCAAATATAAAAATAAGGACGTCATGTCCTAAGGTTGAGTTAGTTTGACTGCTCCAATGCTTATAAGTACGATTACTCGAACATGCACGGTTGTAGAAACTCGTATGAATAATTCATTTTAGTAAATACTTGCATCGGAGTAATCCTGAATTTTTATCAATGCTTAATAGTTGTAATACCTACATATTTATTACGCCGAATAGGGCGTAGATCATTGGAACGAATCTCGTTTTGTAAAGTGAAAGCTGGAGAAAGTCCCGAGTATGGAATTATACTACGCAACTACGCGTAAGTTAAAAGCATTGCATATACATAGATAGGTAGGTTCAAACCGACCTTAGCTCGGATGATATTTTGAAGTCGGAAGGCAGTTTCGATGTTGGTGGGGAATGGCATTCCATGGGTGATGATTGCGGATTCCAGAGCCACAACCGGGTCCTGTCTCTCAATTGCATTCTGGACCTCAGGAGAAATGTAGACGGAATGACTTGATGAAAAGAAGAACCTTGGACTGATTGGATTTCGGAAATCTGAAATAAATAAATACATAACAAATACCTTATATTTATATAATAACAATAACCCATACAGTTATGGGTTATGGAATTTAGAATAATTGCCGTTGGGTTATTGGAATTTTCGAAATATTAAGATTAGTGACCGCGGCAAGCCGTATCGGTGATCAGCCATCACACGGAGGAACATTTTTGACCAGAAAGGCATGTAAATAATAAAATTTGAAAATAATATTCAGCGAAGTGGGTTCATTATTTGGCAACATTCGATTTAATAAAAATAGCAGAGCTGGACGAGGCAGGAAGTTGCAATACTATTTCATTTTGATGGAGTAAATCTGTGAATTGAATGAAGCATGAAAGTATGGCTGACTCACCGTTCCCAGTGGACTCGAGGCGGGATTTGGTTCGGAGTCTTGGAAAGCAATTAGGAGGATATACCGAGTTGTTGGAGCAGATGAAACGGCTTAGCCCATTCCGCCAAGTCATTGAGAAACCAATTGCTCCGCACCAGCTCCCAACGGGGAACATTCTTTTTAATTCTGGGACACGGAAAAACTACACCCGCCTCCTTTCATTCAAGGCTTACTCATATAGCATGCGATCTTAGGATCGGATACTATTTTGCTAACCTAACCTTAGGAATAAAAACAATATGAAGAGAAATATGTACGCGATCCCGAGATCACCTACTATATCGGTACTCACTGAAGACAATCTTCAAATTTCCAAATATGCCTTTAACTCCTCAATATTAATAATAATGGAGCATAGAACGAGACGGAGAAAGTTGGCTTTCTCCAGTGATCCAGCTAAATTTTTTCACTCTCTCCTGGAACGCGACTGCAGTTCTGCTATGTTATTTGTCTTGAAGAATTGGTGCGTAGTGTACATGTTACGGTGCCTACCAACTTTTGGTAAAGTTCTGCTACAAGATCGAGAACTTTGACTTAATGGTTTCTTGGATTAAAAGCCTGCATAAAATACTACAGATGTATTTGTTTTTAATTTGATACGATGCGCCGAATGTATACTTTCATAAATTGCTAACAAATGAAACATGTACCAGAAAACGTAAGTACTGTAACATCTATGAAATGAAAGAGAGCTTTCCAGAGAGTCCAAGGAACCGTGTGCTGATGCTGATGCCGGCAGTGGAGTACAATTATCTGGCCCAGTTCATTGATGCGTAAGGAGATAACAGCTGGGTGAAAGCTGGAAAAATAATAAGAAATAAATAATTCACTTTGAACCTACACATTCATTTGATATTGTTTTGCTGGGCTGGAGAGTAACTTAAATATATAAATTTAGGTAGATGAACTGGGTATCCCATACAAGATCTCTATAAAGTACAAGCCTGAATATCCGATCTACGATTCGGGGGAAAAGGGTTATATCACACTGTTTCGATACACCAACCCTGTCATCACTACGCATAAAAG
>JAQFYT010002865.1:0-11905 GCA_034694925.1 Ceratophysella denticulata
GTTGATATAATTATCTTTATTGAATCTACATGAAAATTAGGACATTGATTAACTGTACTCTGGTGATTTTCAAATTCGAGTATTTATGAAATTTCAAATTTTGAAAGTAAACTCAAGCGGATCTGAAGTGAAATAAATCCGAGTATAAGAATATCTGCTTTTAAGATACGGCTACATATGCCAACTGAACTGAGACTGAGGCGATGCAACTTTTATTGTTAATGTAGCTGAACTCAATTCATATACTTCTGTGAAGGCAAATTTACTATTCTGCCTATGTTGTTCACACAAATGGGCTGATCAATTAACCAAACTTTAACAAAAAACCGCATGCACAGGAGTTTAACGGTAATTTATACGGCAATACCTCGAATCATAAGGTTATCTTTGGTAAATAATAATTATTCACTGAATTTAGTGATCAAAGTTTAGAAGTGCTAAGTGTTCCTATCCCCTATACAAGAGTTTATTGTTATTCAATTTGGGTTAATTATAAACTGGTAGGTAGTTAAATTCGGGTTAACAATTAATGCGGACAAGTGCATGCCGATGAGCTGGGGTGATGGTGATATTCTAACATGCATATTCCCAATCCCAATACATGACCGATTACGACCGTCTGTATCCACATTTAAGTACATTCGTAAAACTATTTGTATTTGTCTTTCGTTTCATTGTTTCCAATTTCCAATGCATGTTGAATCTTCTGATTTAGAGAAAATTCAAATTCAGACCTGGCCAAGGTAAGGTATACACAATTATTCAGAGTGTTTAGGAGTCTCGATAGAAGATTAAATTTAGAGAGAATTCGGAGAGACGCCTGCCTGTTCTGAATAGAGATGTCAATTCGGGTGCATTGTTGATTTTGACGAAGACGAAAGGGTGGTTTTAGTATCCGGCGTGCCCTCCCTTTTTTCAATTTTGTATTTGAATTATGTAATACTCTGATGAGATCCGTTTGAAAATCGTAACTCGTCTAGGCAATATGTATGCAATGAAGATTTTCTTCTGCGTTTCTTTTTTTTAAAGAAAAGAATTGCTTTTAGTCAAGTTTTGTCGTAAAATTCACCTTTTTATTCTCTCTCTGTTTTCATCTCATTTCTTATGCCGAGCTTCTACAGAGCTCCATATAACACAGAGAGAGTCCAATAGTAGGTAGGTAGATATCTCGAGCATATAAATATATTCCTTTCTCCTTCCTTTGCTTTTGTTTTCCCTCCACTTTCCCCCTTTCCTTCCATTTATGTCCCTCTCATAGCGAAGAGTTACTACCCACTTCTCCCTCCTTTTATTATTCTTCAAACGTTTTATGGGAGTCCGAGAACAAAACATAGGAGCTAAAAAAAATCTTTGCTTTCTTTCAAACTTGTTTTCATTTCCCTATTATTTCCCGTCTCTCTCTTAACATCAATATTCTCTGATTTAAAATAAGAGAACGGAAAATACAACACAGGTTCCCGACAAAAAAATATAAAAAAGATATTCAAATAGTTCATATTTTTCTTTCAGGGATTTCTGTCCTCCTGAGTCCTGCCTTGACTCTGTCTGCCCCATCCGGCCTCCTTTCCCTTTGACTGATGAATCCATTATGCATGCACTCTCTTGTATACATACAAATAGAATCCTATATTTTTGCACTTTCTAGCAATTCAGCATATATCCCAATTTTTTTTTGATTATTTAAAAGTCAAGGTGCCCCTCTCCATTCAAATATTCATGTCTGGTTCCCAAGTTTTCTTCTTACGCAGAATATGGAATGACTGATTCTGTTGATGTTGGTAGTAGGGTGCAGTCGGCGATGGAGGGTTGATGTCAATTCCTTTTTTTCAGAATTTATGGAGACAGATATTGACATTTTCATATTGAACAATGTAACCAATTACTCGGCTATCAAATACGGAGACCCGTTTGTTCTTGAACTTGTTCGTTCGGAACCAGAACTAGAATGTGTTTTAAATTCACTGACATGACAGTGACTCATTCATTCTTGGGACCCAATACTGTATTCATTTTAAGGTTACACACATTTCTTTGACATTTCTTCAGCCTCTTGAAATTACAATGAACAGCTCTGCTTGCATCATATCCATATTTGTAGTGTTTGTCGCAAAGGTCGAGGTTGTCGCCTTAAAATTCAGCTAACAAATAAGTGTAATGTGTTAATTAGCTGCAAGTTCTCACCTTAGGATTTCCAGTTTAATTTTGACTCCAGACCAGAGTCAGGGTACATAGTAGGAATAGGAATATCTAAATCAATCTTGCGCCTAGCGAGTAATTTTCAAGATTATTTCACAAATTCCCATATTTTGGAACACAGAATTCAGGATATTTTGAATTTCGATTATTTTCCAAGTTATTCCGTTGAATTTGCCCTTTGAATCTGAAAAGAAAATGGTACTCGAGTATGAGCTCTGAACGAAACGACATGATCAAAATAAAAGATTGGACATGTGTTCAATTTTTGCTTCTTGTTCTTCTTGTTAGCCAACTATTCAAGCATTTCTGGACCTTGGCTTGTTTCTTGCTTGACTTCTGTGTGTCCTTGTTTATTTGTCAATTTACCATTTGGCAGTTAGCAGACGAACAGAAGCGTAAAAGCTCCCCAGAGGAAAGTTGTGGGTAGAGAACAGGGCAGTGGCAATAGCACTGGTACTGACTTTCCTTTCTGGTCATGGTCACATTGTTGATCCATTAAATACTTATAGAGTCGTCTTTCTCCGTTGTGGGTCTATCATTTTCACTCTTGTCTTACAAATTGTTTTCTTTGCTAATGTAAAGAAGTAAATGGAGACGCGGAGGCGGAAAGGAGAGGGAGAATTATGGTACGACCAAACCTATTAAAACAGACATTTGTGTGTGATAAAAATATTCCGCCACGAAGAGATACAGAGTCGAGACATTTTATTTTATGGAAAACGATAGTGTTTTTTTTCTTATTCTCTCCTTCCATCCTTCTGCCTGGTCTGGGCGGGTGATGCTGAGAATGAAGAGAATGAAAGAGGACGGAAGAAAGGAAAATTGAGGGAAAGCTCTTGTTCTGGAAGCACACATGGAGGAAACGGGATAGAAAAACATAATTGTCGTCGTTTTTTAAGCACGAAGAAAAGAGTCAGTTCCACTTGACGGGAAACTGGAGGAGTCCCTATGGGCTTTTACTTTAAAAAAAAAACGAGAAATGAATTGTGGCTACTTTTACACTAATTGTATCTTCTTTCCTTTAGTCGAAACGCGGCCATATCTATCTCCATATGTGCTCAGCTCTGGAATGAATAAGGGATGAGGCCTAAATACTGTATGAAGTTAATATGACATATGAAACCTAACCACATTATTTGCTAAACCAGCTTCTTATTTTTAACCATGGACATGACGTTTTTGAACAAGTTGCACGTTCAAGTTTCACAAGATTAGTACGCTCACTTTGCCTTTAAAAACATAGTTTAGTGCTTAGAAATATGCCCAAGTACTTCCATAAATCTGCATATTAGTTCTACCATTGGCACATTGGCAATGATGTGTTGGTTTGAATTTCTTAATGCAGTTACGATCGCCATGAGAAATCAGGATCTCATAAAGTCCGATCAAATTCGATTTATTGAATTAGCTTTTTGGAATTTTGTCATGAATACGTATGAATATAAGTACTAAAAATATTTATTACGTTTACGCTTCTTGGTATCAGTACCAAGTACAAGGACTGTGATGTGACTGAACAGTGCTAGACTAGAACATGAATATGAAATATCTTTCATGGTGTAAACTCTTCATTTGAAGGGGACATAGAAAATAATATCCTTGTCTTTTTAAACTTGTCTTTGAGCACCAGCTAATTTAAAGTGCATGGTTGTCTTTATGAAACATTTAGTATGACAGGAAATAGCGTTTTTAAACAATTTACGGATACCCGCAGTGTAAACCATCTACGACATGAGTAGTACTTAGTTTTTTGTTTTTTCTTCTCCACACAGGCATAGTGAGATGCCTGTCACTGAAAAAAATAGTTTATTAAGTTCGTAACATGTAATGGACGGTGTCAGTCCGTTGTTTTATGGAAAAGGACGGGAGAAAAAATGAGGGGTGAATATTAACGAAGAATGTTTTTGTCTAAAAGAGTACATATTTTCCTTGTACGACGACCGTTGTATTTTATGTCACTTAAGTATAAGCTTAGCGAAGTATTTTTCATTTCATTAGAGCTCAGGAGATAATAGAGCACAAGCACTTTAATTTTTGAAATGATACTCAACATGACATGACGCTCCTCTCTTCCTGAGTTCAATATTGATCCTTAGTTTCCCTGTGGTGAGCAAAGTAATTCTACGTGAGCTGGGTTTATAAAAATATTTACTTATTTGTCCCTGTAATTCGATGAGAAATGAGACAAGTTGGGTTGGAAATTAATTCATTAGGGTAAGTACTTCGGACGCCGGTCGCGGATGAGTTACAACAGCATCATGAAATCGGACTTGCATAAATGTTCTGTAGATGTATCATTATTAGTTGGATTTGGACAAAAGTTTTTAATTCGAGATTCGATCGTTGAGTTTTTAATTGCAGTAAAAGTTATGTTCTATCTTATCTGTAGTCCTGCTGGCGAAGTGTATTGAACTGCATAATTAAACGAGAAGTCTGAAGTATAGTTTAAAGGCCACAATGATTTTTTTTTTGTGATACGCGAAGTAACTCCTGGCTTGATAGTTTGTGTCGAAGTCGAAGTCTAGTGTTTTGGGTGAGGGAACGTGTGTCTCTAGTCGTCGGGAGGCTGACGGTAACTACAAAGGACCGTGCTAAATTGCTATACCGCTTTAATTATATTCCTCCTTTGGAGGCTGTTCAAAAGTGATAAATATGCTGACTCATAGTCATATTACGCAATTATAATTTTTACATGGGCTACAAAGTCTCTTCACACACATGTGTCGTAGATCCCACCAAAAACTTATGTAAAATACATGATTCGGGAACTGCACGTAAATCCAAACCACAAATTAATTTTTCTTTGATTTTCTCATTTAATGGTCTACCCAGGCAATTAGGCCCATGTTTACTCTGTCGTGGACATATGTAATCTGTGTGTTCTTATCTTATGGGGACATGGAGAGACTAGGAATAGCAAAGCCTTCTTGGTGCTCTAGATATTTTCTTCCTACGACGTAGAGAGGAGAGTTTGGATAAAATTCCAAAAAACTTTCTCTATAATGTTTATCTAACTGGGTTTTTCTTGTTCTTCATTTTGGAAAAAAGTTATTATACTCCACCATCCATAGTTTGAGTTTGAGGCAATTATAATTAGGGGAAGTTTTTTTTCTTTCTTTTGTCATTTGGAAGACAAAGTTGTTCTCTCTTGTTAGTTGGGTCTATGGGGAGGGAAGAGGCTTCTTCTTCTCAACTAATCTACCGAGGGAAAACAGCAAAAGGTAATAAAAAATAATGGTAATAGGTATAGATAGGAAAGACTGAGCTCAAGAAGTCATTTCTCATCCATGCACAGCACATACTCCGCCTTTTCATAACAGTCAGAGCCAGGAAACTATTTCATTTTAGGAACAGTGCTCCTCACTCAAGGATTCACCCACAATTATTCCATTATTCCGTTAAATTTTTAATTTTTTAACTGAATTCGTTCAGCGGGATGGCTTGTGGCTTGCCGATCAAACCGAACGCGTGTATCTAGTATCTGCATTTAATTAAAGCCTTAAAATAAAACAAATTATAAACAGAACCGCGCAATTTTTGTTCTCGAAATTGTCGCGCTACGGTAGGATACTACGGTTTCCTTTCTTTAAATTATTGAAGCTTAGAGAAAGTTTTTTATATTAATGTATATACATTTGATAATTAGTGCGTTAGCAGTGGGGATAAAGTTTTCTCTTCACTATCAAAGTAGTTTCTTTTTATTGAGCTACTGCATTAGGGAATACTACATGGTATAATTTCGAAAGAGCTTCAAATTAGTGTGAATTCCATCTGGATATGATGACGTACGATTTCTATGTTAATTCCGTAAGTTTGACTGAGCATTCCAAAAATTTGATTTGAGTAAGCTTCTGAAATGTGATTCTTGAGGAATCTCAGACTTTTAGTGCCTCACCTCAAGGGTGGTTGACAATTAATCATGCTCAAGACAAGAGATGGAACTTTACAAACTATGGGCATGGGAATCAAACACGAAAAGTGTGTTCATGATTTACCGGGTGGTCGGTGATCTATTATTTCTCCTACCTGAAGGTTCCCCTTTTCTTAATTACGGAATGACGTGGAAGGAAGAATACCTGGGATTCAGCTGAAGTCATGTCTATGTACCCCTTTGTCCTTCTAAAAAAAGTATCGAGTTTTTCCCGTAAAGTCGAGATTTTCAATTCCGTGTTCAGTCAATGTTCACGTAATCTGAGACTTTTCATGGCTACCGAGAAATGAGTGCTGATGTATCTGATCAACCGCCCCACCCTCACCCACCCGCGGACAATCGCTATAACCCGAGAAGTGTACGCTAGAGGAGTGATGCTCGCGTACGGGGAGACTCTGCTAATTTGGTACTTATGATTCTGAACTAGCAGTGAAATAGTTTTCAGTCGTTGCGAAAGCTTGAAGTAGTGAATCTAGACTAGATTTAAGACCATTGATGTTCAATACTTTCACAGTTGCAATTCACAATCAATGTACTGTCCCAGATACCAGGATTGCCTTGGATTGTCAAATTTTCTAACTTTTTCTTTCTTTTACGTATGAAGTATTCATATCATCAAATTATTTACTCAAAATAAAATTTCGGCATTACATTTTCCTCAGGGAGTAAATTTAGTGAAGAATTTACCATTGACAAAAATTAAAGCCATTTATTCATATAAATAATGCATAATGACTTTGCTACGAATTATTTACATTATTAGAAGTGCGTGTGCTGGTCTTACCAGTTGTACACAGTAGGCCGCACAGTGTCAATGTATCGAGTTTCTGATCATAACCCCTTTGATAAACCCGTCTCACTGTCGGTGATCGTATCGTGATCAACGTCTTTGGTTCATGATGTTCCGTTCCGTGTTCTTGAGGATGATAGATGATTCTATTTTAGTTTCGTTACTCTTGAGAGCCTCTTTGCGTGCAGCTAAAGTCGATTCGGTCTCCTACACTTGATCCGCTGCCTGCGCTCTGTGAATCATGACCTTTCTCTCAATTGAGACTTGAGGCGCAATATAGTCTTAACTACTTTTTTTATAAATGTTAAATCCAAGATGGACAAGGAAGGGCAAGAGCTATGGTTTTGTGACCTTTTTCTATGCTGCCCAGCCGAGATTTGCCGTGTCTGTGTCTGCCTGCAACTTGAATCTGAACCCGATAAGTTCAACATTTTCGGGAGTTGGACGAAGTATCGACGGAAAGGGAAAGGGCTCGTGAATTTAATATCTTCATTTCCAGTTGGCTAGGCTGGAGATATTGAAAATCTCTGGTAGCAACCTTAAAAAGAATCTTAGTTCTGGAAATTATTGACCCAGGTTAGTGTTTCTATCATTTGTCACATCACATTAGTAATTGAGGCGGAATGGAGTTTCTCAACTTTTCTTCACTCCTCGTTCCAGGCTCCTCATTTCTGATGAAGACCATGGTTTCCTCTGTATGCCGTAGCTCATATATGTTCGGAATTTTGATTTTTGATTGTTCAATTTGAGAATGTTAAGTTATGGTTAAGTTTAACGAGCATCATGCCCGCCATATCAATTTTGAAGTTGTTCAAATGTATACTTGTAGGAAATATCGAAATGTGAGATGAAACATTGCACAAAGTGCATTTGAAGTTGATATTCCGTAATGTCAGGAATACTGTAAGGTAAATCAATTGAATTTTGACAGTTATGACAGCTATCCTACGACAGAATTCAAATGTGATTCGAACAGCATCTGAAACTTTAGAGTTTAGAGATCCCAGGCAGAAAGCCTTTCTTGTGGGTTGAACAGCTCCCTCCCTCCTCCTCATGAAATATGAATATGCATGAGATGAGAAATCAAATATGTAAAACACATCACGTATAAAAAAAGCGTAACACGACCACGACGAAGAAGGGAAAGTGAAAAAATCCAACAACAAAAAATCATTTTATATTCGGCATTTAGGACGTGGTTGATTTGTTACAAATAACAGAAAAAATGGCACCGACCGTCCCTGAGGACTCCAGGATGGTTTACTGTGTAGAATACAGTATTAGCAGAGGCTCAATAGGCTCTTGTGTGGGTCTGGAATAGACCTAGGCGTGCATAACAGAGCGGAGCTCAAGAGAAGCCTTCTTTGTGCAGTCTAATCTAATCCAAGTTGGAAGTTTTTGAATGTCCATTCCGTAGGGAAATCGAGAAGCAATTGGGCAGTAGTGAGTGATGCGATGATATAAGTCTGCCAGAAGGTGAGTACAATGCCGGCTGACTTGAATTCAAGTAATATTCGGCAAAATAAATAATAAAAGAAAATAAAACCATAAAAAATAGGCTTTATGCCTGGTGTAGAGCAGGCTATGTTACCGACCGACAGACAGCATCAGAGTTCGTTCTTGATTTCCGTTTCTCGGTTTTAGAAAATCGAATTCAGTAAAGCAGATTTATAATCGTGTAACATTTACTGAAACAATTCTGATTTTATCTTTGAGACGAATTTTTAAATTAGAAACGAATTTGAATTTTTGGAATCGTTGCAGTTTGCAGCATGGAAGCGGCAACAGTGGAACACGCGCATATTGTATTCTGTAACCTTTTTTTATGCTAACCCACACCAAAGGAAAGATGAAATTGTCTTTGCATCAATCATAGCGTCTCTGTCTCTGTAATAAAAAAAAGTTGTGTAGGTAGCAAAAAAACTTTCGACAGTCAAGAGATGAAAATGAAAAATGCAGAAGGGAAGAGGGTAAAATGATGAATTTTGTTTTGAAGGTGCCTATGGAATGTATATTTGTCAGGCAGTTATATTGTCCGTCACTCTCCCGCAAATATCCGACGTACGTACGTGTTGAATGGAGATAAACTTTTATGCTCCGTTCGGTGTCGACTGCCCTGTCTCCTTTTAAATTATTCCCGTGTCCCTTTCATATATTTTTTACTAATATTTGCGGGATACACATTCAATTTTGTATTCTTTCTATATTCCTTGTTAGCTCTTATTTATTTACTTTTAGCGGAATATTTGACACACGTGGAGTTTAATTAGATCTTCAAGGTCAACTTTTTTATTATTTCCGTAGAATAACGAAATCGGATCAATCTATATATCGGAACAGAAGTCAAAATAATCAGGCTCTGCAGTAAAATCAAATTCAACATTTCTTTCTAAGTTGCAAGTTCTGATTCTCGTATTTGTAGATCTAATTATTAAACAAGGTGAAAAAGTATATTGCGTATGTATGCCTTCATTAAAATGCTTTGTCAAATTTTCGCTGATTGCAAATCCTAATTACGTATTCATATTCATACTCGTTAGTAGTGTGAAATACAGAGTAGAAAAGTGAAAATCCATGAGTCTCAATATCACTACGCTGTTTCTGGTTCTGATCTGATTCACCATATCGCTGGGTTAAGGACGACGGTACGAAACACGATACTACTGGCAACGCTACGAGAATTGAATCGATTCGATATTATAAATATAGCAACAGCCCCAATAAATCCGTCAAGGACCCAATTCAAATTGTATTAGTATTCTATTATTTCACTGTCACTAAAGATTTAGTAAGCGGATATCCGCTCATAAACCCTCCATTCTTTTAGCAATTCATATTCGGTTGCATTACATAGCAAATCACAAATGTATGCACACTTTTGAATTCCGGATTTGAGCGTTATCTTCCTCGTGTGATTTAAAAACTTTGAATAAAAAACACTCGTTTTTGTTGGCTGTCAGTAATCCGAGGAAGGTGGCGGTTCGTTCCGCAGTTGTTCGGACAATAGTTGTGGTAAATAGAATTCACTGATGTGACCAATGCTTGGACGGTTAGCGCGAGGAGCATTCAAATTTTTTGTGTTTTAAAACCAGAAATAAGTCTCCCCTTTAAAAAAAGAGTTGAATAATGTCTCTGCCTCCACTCTAACACTCTTTTCAATTTCAATAAAACTCAAACCCGTCAATGAAATATTCATTGGAACCCTTTTTTCAAAAGTGTCATATTTAAATTGAGATGTGAACAAAAAAGAGCAGTGTCGGGGATAACAAATTTATAAGCTCCTTGGCTTGTTCAGCTATAATTGACACTGACACATGACCTCTTATCATATTATTCATGAATTCATGGAATAGAAATAGAGCCGAGAGAAGTGTATGCACAGTTCAGAATTTATAATCGGATTTCGTTGCTGAATTACAGTTGAAAAAGTTGGGAAATGCTTTTAAAAAATTAAGTGTACCCAGTACTACTACTTTGGTCTTTGGTATAAGTTCACGGGATTTATTGCTCAAAAAACGAGCTGTCACATAGTTTCTCACAGCTTTCTAAAATTTCAGCTTTACTCTGCTCTCTGTGTAAATTGAACCAATCATATTCTCAAACAACAGTTCAACTGGCAGTTCGTCTTACTACGCTTATCTTCATATGCTAATTGACGAGCCCTGTGAATTCTCCGTAATTTCTTGGATTTGAAAATTATTTTCCCTTCATAAAAGTTTGACAGTTAAATGACGAATTGTGATTTATTGTTAATAAATACATTGTATAACGATATCAATAACGTGCAAACGATGTATCCATGCTGCACACTACAGATAGGGGCTGTGAATCAGATTGCCGCTAAAAAGCAATCTCAAAGGCAAACGAATGATGTTTGTGGAGTGTAGCGGTTGAACTAGGTACTATGTATGTACATGCAGTGAGACGCAACAGGAATAATAATAGAAACTAAATTGACATGACGGACAGGGGCTCAAAATTTCAGGCTTCCAGTTCCAGCCCTTCGGTATGACTGCAGGAATTAAAATGGGATTTAAATGAGAAAAATGCATATTATATTCGTTGAGGTTTTTCTGCCGTGTGTCGTCGTCCCTATGAAAGTGATATTAAAACATTCAAATAGAGAATGATTTGTCCATGTGCATGACTAGAAACTCGGGCAAATGAAATCATCAACCCAGCTGGAGCTGGTGATGGGTGGATTATGTTGTGGATTTGTGGATCATATCTAGGACCCTGGCTCGAGACTGGAATTGGTCAGAGTTCATATACTAAAATCCGTGATTATCTTGACGTTTGATGTGTTCTGTGTTTTCATTCCGGGCTACTCTATGTCGTAATGTAGCGCTCGACGTTTATGGGTTTACGTGCGTGCGCGAGATTTCACTGAGATTATACGTTTATTTCGTTGTCATGGGTTTCATGAAAGTTTCGACGCAACGTTCCAATTAAATTTGAATACAGAGGCGTATAAAATCAAGGAATTAATGGCTGAAGATTGACCGCTACGTCTTCGACAAGACGCCGACTAATCTGACTTAGTTTTAAACTAGCTGGTGGACGATGCCCGGTCCGTGATGAGGTACATGAAAGGGGTTGAACTTTTGTTCACACTCCACTCCTTTCACTCAATTGTTTCTAAGGATTAAGATTTTAGTTCCTTATTATGGATGACACAGCATTCCTTTCTCAACGTAATGATGAAACAAGAAAAAGAGCTTTAAGAACGAATATTTTTTTTTACAAAAAATAAGAATATTTGTATGATATTTATTGTCTTACAAAAGCGATTTTCTATGATTGTGTTCTTATTTTTTATATACTTTTAAATAATATTATATATAAAAACAAGTTTTGTTTAAAATTTGTATATTACTCTTTATACTATTAACTTTTAATTTCTTTATTTATTTCAACATATTTATATTCTATTTTTTTTGTCAATTACAAATCTATAATTTTACAATTTTTATCTAATGAGTTTTTTT
>JAQFYT010002866.1:0-11904 GCA_034694925.1 Ceratophysella denticulata
TACATCCTATAATTTATCCGTTTTTGTAAACCTGTTATCTGATGTTATTGTGTGGAAGCCTGAATAAAGGGTTGTATGCATTATTGGATGTACACGTCCACACCACACAAGCTTGGTCGACGGCAAAAGCGAAGCTTTTCTTTTTAAAAGCTTCATTTTTGCCGTAGAATAACCTTGCGTCCACACCTGCATTGGGGTTCGTTGTTATAGCAACAACGAGTAGGTGGGTCACTCACTTGTAACAATGTAGGTTACGACATTGTAAAATATTTCAAAACCTATCCAAATCTGACGAAGATCAGTAAGCAACAAAATTCTGACGTGAATAGCACATTGGCTTAGTTGGATCGACACATTGAGTTTTTAAATCATCATGTTGGAAGATGAACCCAGTGACGCACGACTCCCAAACCCAGCGCCATCGCGGGACCCGGACCCGGACATAGTGAACACGACCGCTGCTCCGCCTGCACCGCCGAATTGGGACCAGTCCTGTAACCAGGCAATTCAATCTCTTGATCGGTTCATCAAGATTAAAGTAGAACCCTTCACGGCTGAATACAGGGTCCTGGCTGATCTCGTACACTCAGCTCCGAATCTGGAAGTGACTGGGATTCAACGAGTGGTGAATGTTCATCTGTGGAAGAAGTTCCTTGATATGCGCAATTATTTGTTGAGCTCCAAATCGGATGATGTGGATCTTCTGGGAAACCTGGGGCTGAATGACGCCGAAATCGCGCAGCAGTTCCAGGCTTGCGTCAATTTCCAAACTACAGACATACCGAGCTATACGGACAACGTAGCTCTACTCCTGCACTGTACGAAGGGGTCCGTGGACAAGATTTTGTGTGAAGGGCTAGATGAACGGTTGGCGAGGGATTCGGGTTCCCTTGGACGCGGAATCTATTTCACCGGTAAGGAAAATACTGTTAATAGGTAACCTTGAGAGCATGCTGCCTGTTCCGTACATACTCCCGGAAGTAGGCAGGAAGTTGGTTGCACTAAATTGAAAATATTCGATTGCACAAATACGATCAAAGCAGTACCCTTCAGGGCATTTTCACGAAAAATGATTATTTTTCTAGTAATGTACGCATATAAAGGGCTTTCCAACGCCGTATATCGCTCATTCAAATCGGTGAGGAGCTCCTTATACTAGGATTATACCAACTTTTAATGATATCTCTTTACAGATGACCCCAGGAAAGCCGCCAAGTATGACAATAACCATGTCTTCATCGTCTGCGCAGTCTTCTTGGGAGATTGTAGCCAAGTCGTGGGTAACGACTTGTTTGGTAATACACAATACCGTCGTGGACAAGAAAAAAGTGATTCTCAAAAGCGGAACAAGCATGACGGGTATTTCGACTCCGTAGTGGGACGCCCAGGAATGTCTGACAACGAACTGGTCATTTATGATCGTCGGCAGTGTGTTCCAATTTACCTCGTTAAATACCTGAGAAAGACCAAGCCGGCTTCATTCTCGGCTCGCTCGAAGATGTATGCATATGCGAGAAATAACTACCTACCCTTCTCTTGGAATCCTGCGCAGAATCAGAATCAGTTTTGGGGTCACGGCTTGACCACCTTTCCTCCTGTCATTGTTCCTGCTCGGGTCAATCGTTGGCCATTCTTCGCCCAGACCATATTTGCTCTCATGTCACAAGGGTCAGACGCTACAGCAACGGAAGCACCCATACTTACCTACAATATGGCACAACTACACTCCATGGGCTTCACCGACGACCAAGTAAATGCTCAAAAATTGACAGAAAATAACAATGATTTGAACCAGACCGTGGAGGCTCTGCTTAATTTAAATCAATCGCCACCTGCGTCAATCTTAGGTCAGCCACAGACATTTCCATCGGCAATCGGTACAACAGTCGCTAGAGCTCTGCTTCCATGGACCACTGGCATTTTCGGTACCACGGCCGATAAAATTCGGGTGCTGTGGACGACCGGTATTCTCGGTACCACGGCGGCCGCTATAGCTCAGGTTCCATGGATGACCAACATTTTCGGTACCACGTCCGCTACAACTCAGGTCCCCACGACGAGCGGCTCTTTGGGTACCACGGCCGTAACAGATCAAGTTCACACGGCGAACCCATTTCATCGCAACACAGTTCCCGCCGTCTTGCCAGCTCAAACTCTCACCACAGCACCTGCTCAGACTCCTTCCAGTTGTTCCGCTGCAGAACAGCAGGAAGAATGCTTGATTTGCAGGGACGAACCCACGAGCTGGAAAACTTTGGCTTGTTGCTCACAAAAAATGTGTACCGATTGCTACGTCCAACTGAAAACGCCCGGCAAAACCATGAGCGGATTTACATGTACGTTCGTGAAATGTCCGTTTTGTAAGCGAGTGGATGGAATTGAAATCGGGACCTGTCCTGATGGTGAGATGACCTCCACGATCTCCAATTGCTCCCTGGATGGTCATGAAGGCTATGGCACTATCGAAGTGTGCTACACAGTCCGAGCATGGAACTTGCACCGGATCGGCTATCTTCCAAATTCACCGGAAGGAAACCGGGCCTTGAATCTTCTGAAGATCGCATGGGGCCGACGGCTTGTGTTCAGCATTGGGACGAGCAGGACCACGGGACAGTCCAACGTGCTCGTCTGGAATATACATCACAAGACCGGGACATCGGGCGGAGTTCAGAACCATGCATATCCTGACCCGACTTATCTGGATCGACTGTTGGATGAGCTAAAGGAGTACGGTATTCAATAGAACATTGGATGTACCTACATGAAAACGATCCCGTAAATTCCATGCTTTTAATCATTGTGTATAGGCCTACGATTTTATGAGGGTTTTGACTTACATTAGGTAAATCTCATTAGTCAATATTAACTCAAATAAAATCACCAAAATTTCATGAAATTAAGAAATGATTGTTTTGAACTTATACTATGTATTCAAATCGCATCCTTTGTATGTCGCGGATTGTAAGCTACGAAATTATGTTCGTACAAGTTGCGATTTACTATTATATGATTTAAACTGGATGCTGGAAATTGAGTCAGCTTGCGACTGTACTGATTGATTATGAAAATGTTGCGAGGAGCACAAGCAGCAGCGGTGTACAGTGGTGAACAATATAAACAATAGGCAAATTTTGAATCTGCATTACGATGATTCTGTCAGGAATTATTCCTCATTTGTTTTGTCGCGAAATTGAACAATTTCACACCGCAACTAATACATAAGGCGGGTAACTTCCACAGGGTGTCTCAAAAACGGGTTTAATATATTAGGCAGTTACGCAAATAACGTTATATCTTGACGTTATTTTTAACGTCGAGGTTAAAAAATATTTCTATGTTAAGCTATGTTAGGTTTAATTTTTTAATAATGCAGGCTAATTTATGTTGATTTTCACGGAATTTGGGATTTCCTTAGAAAAAGGATGTTTCAAAGGCATATGGGTGGAGCAGAGAAGGTATTAGAAAAACGGGTAAAATATACAAGGTGACCCATTCATATGCATCAGATCTGATTGGTTATTCTGATGCAAGGAGCGGCTAGTGTTAAATAAGCCATGGCAACCATGGCCCGTCGCGTTGTCGCGTGTACTTGTTTACTGTTTACTTCTTGCAAAAAAATTGAATTTCAAGAATTGACCAATCACCATACCGGGCCGCACGCGGAACACTCCTACGTGGTTATCAAGTAAGATTATTAAAGTTATTTAACTCTAATATAAATCAGTACATATGATTTATGATATAAAATAAATACGGGTTACTCGCCAATATTATTGGACAAAATCAGTATCGGACAATAATTACGTTTTCATTGGTGCATTATTGGTAATAAGTATAAGATAAGTATTGCAATCCAGCGCGGTAACGCCGCTTGTGTACTCGCCACTATACCGCATTATACTAAACTTAACGAAATATACATCCTATAATTTATCCGTTTTTGTAAACCTGTTATCTGATGTTATTGTGTGGAAGCCTGAATAAAGGGTTGTATATAGTGAATCAAATTCGGCTTGATTGATTAGGCTGCGGTCATGTCAATAAATCATTATTATATTCTTTCGGTACCTAATACTTTTTTAACGCAAAATTATTAAATTACAATTGCTCTATTTTTGCTATTCGGGATCGTATATCGTATCCTATAAATGTACCTATCCGCGGTTGGAGTTTGGGGTTACCTCAATGTTAGCTAGCGTCGGCAACGAGTTTCAGTCTCAGTCAAATAGGTCTGGTTAGGTTTCCTAAGCGCATGCAGAGATTGTTAGGGCACGCAGGAAACGCACCTAAACTAACCCGAATTAACAACAAAAACGTAGGAACAATTTATGCGTGGTTACCTAATTGCAATCAGATGGCCAGGAGAACTAAAACACTTAAGAGCGAGAGAGAAATAGATTCAATTTGAAAGAAGGTCAAGGTAAGTCTATCTTTTTAAAAAATAAAAGCTCACCTAACACCTAAAACTGTTGACTGCGGCTTTCGTTATTCGATGAAGTCTGAAGTCAGAACAGAAGTCCACTGGTTAAATAAGGGTGAACGTGGTTACTCCGTGGCAGTGAAAAATGACTTTTTCGCTATTCCTATTCCGACTGATACGGAATCAGATATGCTTCACCAGGCGCCAGTGACCTGTCACCTGTTCAAAGTTCAAATTCAAATAAACAAATGGAAAATAATAAGCCCTTCAATTTTCGATCGAAAACGGAAATGCTACACAACTACATGTACATATGTTGTATGTAGTTTGAACTCAATCCTGTCCGCTGTAATGAAATGATATTTTTATGGGTATTTTTATTTTAACATAAAATAACATACCAGCAGCAGCACAATATTGCGTCTTGTCCTTGGCTTGGTAGGTAGGTGTAGGTAGTAAACCTTAGCCACCATACACCATACGAACTAACGAACGCCGACTTTTCACAGAAAACTGCTGACTATGTAGGTAATTAAGAATGTTACAGATGAGCAACAGATGATAATGAGTAATGAAGCGATCTATTATCCTTGATGACTCTATATGTTCAAGGAATCAGATGACCGAAAGAGTCAAGGCTAGGCTCTAGGCTGAAACTGAAGAAGGCCAAAGTGAAGTGACGAGGAGAGAGAGATGAAATCCACCACACGTTACGTTTACACGCCCACAACCAACAATGTCAAAAGTGTACTCTTGCTTTCCTTTGCGCTTGCTATATGCTGCTGGCTGGATCTCATTCAATTCAATAGCAAAGTATACATACCTATATATCAAGATCAGGTAGCAGAGTACACTTCGATGGCCTATATTCGAATTCCAACCATAAACCATACATTATACACTATACCACAGCAGCCAGCAATTCATGCACTCATTCATGCTTCGCTGGGACTTTAACATCTAATGACAGTGTATATGAATAGGTATGAATAATCCTTCAGCTTTTCACCAGGAGCGAAGCATCTTGTATACACACATACAACTACCTATGTACATAAAGTGCCACGTACTTATTTCGGAGAGATAAGTGATGATCTGCTGGTATTTTACGTACCACGACGGGTGCTCCCTTCCCTTGCTGAAGCTGAAAATGCGTTCAAGTCAAGAGCGAAGTTTGGTTTGGGTGTTGTTCGGACGTTTGAGAGTGACTAATCCATTAGACGAATGACAACTTTCATGACCGGCAGGGCAGCATAGCAGGCGGGAGGAGGAATAGTAGTCGGATGTCGGAATTGGAAAAACCGTACCGTCCGAAACCATAACCATATGAATGAGGGAATGACGTGCGTCGGACCTGTATGTACAACACTGAAATCTGCGCTTCAGTGTGGCGCGGCCTACCCAAGAAATTCAAGAATCGGGCCGATGCGATGCGGATAGCCGATAAACTCATCAACACAGTTTACGGCAGTGGCGCCAAGATTTGACCTGCTTATAGTTTAACCCAACTTGATAATTAATATTGTAAAGCGGCACTCCACGTGTAACGTGAACGGTACCGGCAACGTTCCCTTGTCGTTAACGTTTATCCTTGACCTGGTACCACCTGGGACTCGGCACTCGATTGACACCTGTAATCTGCCATGCACTTCTCAGCATCAGCATCCGATTGAACTGGTAAAATCTTTGGTCTGCTTTTGGAATATTCCGAGAACAGGAGACAAGGGGCCCCTGTCTGCGCCGAACTTGATATGGTGCATAGCTATATAATATGGCTTGTGCGTTGTCAAACCTATTGTATTTGGAGTGATGTTGGATGTACGGCTGACGGCGTTGGAATGTTGGAAAGCCGTTGATTTTAATTAATCATCGCTGTGTATTTTGTTTTTTGGGCAAAAGACCCTGACACCTGAGCGACCACTGTCAACTAGTCTGGTGTCTGGGTACCAGACAGATTCCAGTACTTACCGTGGTAATTACACACGTGTTTTGCCGACTGATCAGGCAAATTAGTTTTCAAGTGCGCGAAAGATAAATCTAGCTAAATCCTACTTGAAATACGTAGCTCAGATGGAGCGTTAACGTTTGACGTTAACATGTGACAGACTTTCCATATATAATATCTACCGATAAGTGCAATAATTACTCTGTCACCTGTTTGAAATTTTAGCTTTTGCAGTAATGGTCTTTCTTTTTATCCTTTATTTAGACACCAGGCTTATCTCGTGTTACGTTGTTTATTGGTTCTTGTGGATCGAGCTAAAGTGACCATTAAACACAACTATTTCGGCTACATTATAAACAAGCTAAGAAAGGATGGCTGGATTGCGTCCGAGAATACTCAGCTTGGGCTGGCGACTAAGCAGTGGAAATGGATTGCTGAGGCGACTGGCTCACACTTCATCTGTTCAAGGAGTACCTAGTTCTGCAAGGGCCAGGAAATCCTTGTCAGTCGATCTAACTGATCAAGAACAGACGGTAGTATTCGGCCAAATTCAAACTGTTACAGAGAACGACGCTACCCGTGCGCTTCCCCCAGGTAAGAGATGAACCAATACCCAAACGATGCTTGAGTGTAAGTACAATCACTCAAATTGATTAAACGTTAAAATATACCTTGTACATACTTTACTTACTCAAAGTTTTGGGGCGATGTTAGCTGTCGTCTATCATCTTGCAATACGAATATGAAATGGAACTGGAGTCTGGAGTTTTACAGAAACTAAATATTTTCATATTTGCAGTCCAGGAAGTGATGGCCGCGGATGAATCGCTCCAAAGTCCAGATTATTTTCAAGTATACAATCTTTTCACGGTGAAGGATTTATTTGAAGCTAGAGTTCATCTGGGACACAAGGTTGGATCAATGCATCCAGCAATGCGCCCGTTTATTTTTGGGAGCCGATTTGATTCTACCATTTTTGATTTGGATCTTACTGCATTTCATCTTCGTCAGGCATTGAATTTTACAGCCCATGTTGCTTACCGGAAGGGCATAATTTTATTCGTTACAAGATCTGCACAGACGATACATTTGGTTGAGAAAACCGCAATTGCATGCGGAGAATATGCTCATACGAGAGAATGGGAAACAACTGTTCTAACGAATTCAACAGTAAGTTAATTTTATCTATTTTCATTCTGTTATGTGTTGACTAAGATTCAAGTTCAAAACAATTTAATTCCTATTTCCGTAGAATAAATTCGGTGGAATCACACGTCTTCCAGATCTCATAATTCTGCTCAACACTCTGACAACTGTTATGTCAACTCATGGAATAGTTAGTGATGCCGCGAAGATGCTTATTCCGACTGTGGGGATTGTGGATAGCAATTGTGTCCCGAACTTGATAACCTATCCGGTTCCAGGTAATGACGACTCACTCTGTGCCGTGGAATTTTATTGTCGACTCTTCAAGGAAGCCATTCTTCGTGGGAAGAGTAAGCGAAAATTAAAGGATTCGCAACAAACCCAACCTTCGGATTAGCATGATCCATGGATTATGGAATAATTATATTTCGCCGAAGATGTTTCTAGTTGCATTTAGTACCATGTACGAAGAACACTAACACAACAAGATAACAGAAAATGTTCCTTACGTCGCTAACAAATCCTTAGATTCATTTCTTTTTATAAACCACTATTTAATATAATTTTGAGCTGAAGTCTGGCAAAAGAAATCAACAGTGGTCTTATTTCTTACTCCCACTTCGATGAACATCATTGCGTTGGGCTTTGGTTTTGCTATTTTTATGTTCGTTAATACTATTTGCTACGTCGTTATTAATTTCATGATCCAGGTTGTAAGGATATGTGACAGTATCGTTCATTGGTCTTTCGAACGTGAGATCTTCCTCCAGACTGCTCCTCTGGAGTAGGTCTTCCAGATCTATTGCATCGTCATCAGGTATATTTCCCGCCGATAGCGTCGTCGATTCTCTGCCAGATAGGGATTCTCTGGGTGGAATCATTTCCGTATCTCTGGGTTTCGAACCAGGTCTTTCCTTAGATTGAGCCCTCGCTGGTTCGGATGCTAGGTACGGATATAATTTGATTATGATAATTTTATGTACATGTGTACAGTCTACAGTCAGTTTTACATTGTAAATTCATTACATGTCGTGGAGTTAATTTTCTGTTGACTTAAGTCGGCTTCCGATGCTGAGCGGGATCCCACAGTGGGCTAGATAGAAGATCATTGATTTGATCATTTTCGTGGAATTAAATCGATTTTGGTTGACCACTGCACTTACCGAGGATGGTGATGAGTCATCAATTATAATAGACGGATTCGCAATGACATTATCTGTAACAGGAGCAGGACCGCCCTGTAACATTGTAGATGATATTTTTCCCGAAATCCCTGCAGGAAGTGCAGTCGATTGAGTTACTCGGTTCGCATCTGTCGTAGGGATCGCGGCTGTAATTACATTCTGAGGTGGTTCCTAGAGGAATTCAGAAATTGATACATTGAAAATTGAAACTATTTGCGACGAAATTACTACATTTTACTGCAGATATCGGAATAAGTGTAATTTAACAGCCCACCCACCTGAATTTGAAAGAATTCAACTTCTGTTTTCCAGTAATAACGCGGTTGAAGATGCGTAGCAGCGTCTGAAATCTTGCGAAATAAGAATGGATTGCGAATATCCTTGGAATTGGTCACGAAGCAAAGGCCGCCTATATAGAGGTTTCCAGATAATTATTTCAGCTACAAAAGTATCTTTCAATAGGTATCTCAAGCGTTACATACTCTCAATGATTTCAGGAATTGTTTTCCGAATAGAATGAACTATCCCTGTCCATTGCACATCCGCAAGCTACAATTAAAAATTTGTACTTTTATAGGCAGAACTCAAACTTTGACCACCTTTAACAAACTAAATAATTAAATACATGTACATACACCTCGAACCAGAACTCACATTGTTCACGGTATGCATTTTCGCCGAAACACGAAAGCGAGCTGCCTCGTCTTCGTTAGCAATTATCCATGCCCACTCCCACATTCCATGAATCTGAAAATGTTAATAAGTAAATCGGTTCCGCACAGGTCGTAATTTTATTGTTCAGGTAAAACCCTAGTGACCAGAATTCTTTTAATACAAAATAAAAAAACTTACCGTACTTATTGCCATGTACAGGAAAACGTGATTGAAGCAAGTGAAATAATATGGAGGCCATCTGCGTAATATTTAAGGTGAACTATTTGCTTCCAGCTTAAATTAAATACCAATTAGACGCTAAAAATGTATAAAGTACTTCGCTGGTTGAACGGAACCATCAATCCACCATTCAACCGTGTGCCTGCTTGTGTTTTCAATTCCGTTCACTGTGTTGGGATGCTCTGATCGGAGATGTTGGAAGTATTTCCTGATAGGAATTTTTGCATTGCATTTCCGCATAATACAGTCCACAGATCTGTGGAATGAGTATTTGTATACATATGGGATGGAGATGTATGGTTAAAGATATCATAAATCCCAATTAATTGTTTACCGGTAAGGACAAGTCAATAGGTGTTCCCGATATTTCGTGCCCTGAACTGTTGCTTGACATCCATCCTCCCTGTATTTACACGGCAGGGTGATTTGTTCCATACATTGTTCGGCAAACATGCACCGATTCAATGAAACTTGGGTATTACACACTATGGGATTCGTAATATAAATGTAAAATTAGTCATTACAAATTAAAGCTCTTCAGCGTTTTTCTGCCTTCTCGTACCAGATAACTGTAAATGCTCAAACTTACAAGGGCATACGTCATGTCGTTTCCGACATTCGGCGCATATCATATGTCCGTTACCAATACAGGTAAAAATTGGCGGATTCGCAACTTCTAAGCATATTGGACATTCCAGTACCTAGTTTCCATATTGATAATTCGTTATTCATATATAAAATAATTGTCAATTTTGAAAAGTAATTGAACCACTACGTTAGAAAATACCTTGAGTAATTTAGCGGGATCGGATTGATCCGGAACTTTGGAAGCGGGGCACTGACCCATGCCCATGTCTTTTCCATCCTTAAGTCTTGAATTATTCATTTTGCTGCTTTCAATACGCCAACTTACTAAATTTTGTAATTTGATATTCTAGAAAATGTAGCGAATCCTCGAAACAGTGCATATAAAAGAATCCGAGAAATTAGTTAAATTACAATTTCGGGTAAATTGTCGAAACATTTAAAAGTTATATCCTCAATACATATTCCCATGGCATTAAACTTTTCAACTAGATAGCAAATACGGACCCAAGACCTAAGTTTTTGGATTATCCGGAATCGGAAAATCTGGAATCAGTAGATCGAATTGAACTCGGTCGCGTGAAAATATTTATTTAAATCAAGTTTTTAGTAATTATTTTTGATTTTTGACATTCCTACAATTGGAACGTATTAATATATTCCATATTAATTCCAACCGCATACGGCGTGCAAGTTAATCATGGGTGTAGCTTTGCAGTACAATAGCTTGTACTGTGGAATCAAAATTTTTGCGTGAATATACTACGAAAGTGAAAATAGGAGGATGGAAGGATCCAGGCATTTTGGCTCCGAGTTAATTAAATGTGTCAGTGACGATCGTCCGAAATTATATTTAAATTCGACAGTCAGCAATATTGCAGGCGATATTTCGGATTTGGAAGCAATATTACCATTACGAGAGCAGGAGCATGTTACTCAGAGTGAAACACTGGAAATATCAAATGCGAATATTGTGGAACCGTATGAAAAGAGGTCGGAAAACTGGACTACATTTCCTGTAACTATTAATTCGGAACCGGAACAGAATGTCGCCATACCGGTGGCATCCATTTGTAGTTGCAAGCATAACACAAGTAATCAAGACAAAGCTGCTGGTCGCCGAGTGTTTCTTCTGGGTGGGACTTTCTACATGGATAAAAAGTTTAACAAACGGATCCAAAAAATGGACTCCGTTACCATCACTGTCCTTCAACCGCCCATTGTAAAGGATCCAAGGGATAACGTAAGTTCAAGGCTAAAATTATATATTTCTTCAGTGATTTCTAGAAATGGATTTTAAGCCAAACCGAAGCGTGTAATTACAATTTATTATTTTCGATTCCCGTCCAGAGAGAAAAATTGAGAGTTTACGCGTGCCCAAAATCCATTCGTCCGATCTGGAAAACGGATGAAGTCGTTAGCTGGTTCACAGTTGGATTTATTTTATTCTCAATCTTTTGCTACATTACAAATGTTCTGAGTGACTTCATTATTGCCAGCTACCTGTACAAGAAGGGTTGGTATTGGTGTTTTACCTTCTCCGTGATATTTTCAAGTGTGCCAACGCTAATCGTCAATTTCTGCAGTTATTTATGGTGATTTAGCATTGTAGTTATTACACATCTTCCAATTTCGTGCTGCAAATCTTTACTCATATTTTCGTAGGATGTCCGATGTGCCTGTGAGCCTGTGTGTGAGCCGCGTGGTACGATTATGATTGGTCAATTCTT
>JAQFYT010002867.1:0-11902 GCA_034694925.1 Ceratophysella denticulata
CTGTATTGCCTTAGGTCCGTGTAAGGTAGACTTATACAAATTAGTCCGCTCATGGTGATACAGATTTGGAATTTGGTCCTTCCTGCGAGAATAATTCACCATTCTCATTCTACTACATACTGCTCCGCCCCAAACTGGAATTTGAGATAGGAAATATATATGGAATGCGTCGGACACGGCGGCATTCTTAAGGCAATGTGAAAGGAAAGGAACGGCCAAGACAAGGTACTGGAATTCTCGAAGCCATTATTTACTCTCCCTTATACAGAGTGACCGCTAACCGAGTAGTAGTGTTATTTAGTCTTATGATAGTATTATACCTCCCGTTGTAGCGATGGAAAATATTCTTTAAATAAGTAACTTAATCGGGATGAGTTGAATACTGCGGATGCCACTGTGAGGACTATTGCCCATTGTCGACTACTCCCCTGTGCTACTGTATATTGACGCACAGTTTTAATAACATCTTGAAACTGCTACCTGCAACTTTTTCGGTTTTGCACCTACGCACGAAAATACGGAATAAGGTATAACACTTTGTTTCAAAATCACGTTTCAAGCTGTCACCATTATAACTGCAGGAGAAGACATTAATCGATTATTAATTTTTCAAAGAGGAAGGGTGAGTTCCGCTGAACTCAACTCATTTGTTAGTTTTTTAGTACATAGTTATCTTTAGTACACCACTGAACTCTAAAAAGTAGATAGGGGCATAAATTAGTTTTTAGTAGTTTATTGATTTAGTATAGAGTGTAGGCGTAGATTGTATAATGATACGTATAATTTTTAATTAATTGATGTGTATAAATAGTACTAGACGAAATGTGAATTTGAATATCCATTATATTGAATATAATTTAGAATAATCTTATCAGATATTGACTTGCTTAGAATTTTTGTACCAGTAGAATAACGTAACCTGTAACTGCATGGCTAATTAATTAGTATACGTCCAAATATGAACTTATGTACCGTCCAGATATCCATTTCACTACTTTTTTGTTTATATTCATGTGCCATATGGTCGACAGTTACTGGAAATACATCCTCATACTTTTTAACTCAAAATATCTCAAAATTATGTTCAAAATTAACAAGTAATCTAAAATGTGACAATAAATTTACCCTAACCATATTCTCAAAATTGAATAACAGATTGGCTAAATGATTCGACCAATACGCGTGTTTTATTTATAATATTACTGGCTACTGGCTGGTGTGTCGCTTTGGGTGGGAATGTGAATATATGTAGGTTAATACAAGATGATAGGAATTTTAATGTGTGCTGTCTGTCCTTTTCTCGATTCGAGAACTGAGGCATTCATTTCCATTTGGAAATCATTACATTGTTGCTTTAGTTTGATTCTATATGTTTTTGCTTCGGTTCAGGAATTTCATATCGGCTTCGATAACAAGTTTTTAAATTTTAGTTGGTCAAATTATAGTTTCGAGCATGTACTAGTAAGTTGCTGAATATGTATTCTCTTCGTTTTTCGTTTTGTAAATTCTGCCTTTGCCTGAAGAGAAGCTTTGCTTAGTGGTAAAAATCCATTTTTAAGGGCTCACGTCCGTAATTGTATAATTTGCTCTGCAAGAATTTATAATGTGCATCTTTTTGGGAAGCCTACGCTTCCTAAATTCCTAACAGCTAGTTTCCATTTAATTTGCATCCGGTGGTATTCGACTCCTCTTAATAAGTATGGCAAAACGGAAAAATCTTAGAATTAGGAAATACTAATCCTCATCAGGCTTGTTCTGTATTTCATTTTAGGCAAAATTTGTCCAAAACTATTCCGAACGGCATTTAATTTTCAACCTTCGAGTTCGAGTAAAATAAACTTAGCGTAGGCTTAAGCTTATTTCCAACGTGCATAGTTCCTGTTGAAAGTAGAAACCAGAGATCACAACAAATGATCGTGCGGGAATTTATGGAAAATTTGGAATTCTTTGAAATGTCGCTTATCATTTTAGAGATTGAGTGAATAAACATACTTCAGCGCATAGGTAGCCAGCAGCCCTTGTGCACAAATAATGATTTTATGTGTGCTGATAAGTACACAATAACTAGAGCCAAAGCCAGATCAGACGTGATATTCTGAATCTGAACCTACGATGAGTTTATTTACGATAAATAAATATATAGAACTACAAAGTTAAAGTCTAAAGTAACAAAGTAAGATTAACGCATGCTCAACTTCAATGAAAGTTGCATCGAAACATAATGTAGAAATATTGTATTTAGAAGGATATTTGATACCTATGGAGTTTTCGATATGCAGATGTTTCTTAAAATTATGCTAATCTTGAGTTTCCAACCCGAAAGTTTGTGGCGGTGTCACAAGTTACAATATAGGTGCATAAATACAGTACGCTTCAGGCTACTTGAACTAGAGATATTCCCTAAGGTCTTTGTATTAACTTTAGCGTTATCAATAATTATAATATATTCAATTTCTGAATTATGAACGGTAGTTTGCTTTGTGAAACAGTCTCCGAATTCTGGAAGGAAACTTCAATTTTATAAGATCTTTTGGGAATGGGAAACACTATTGTAGTCAATTTTCATGTAGCGACCTGCTGGCACCAATTCCAATTAATGGCAAAGTTAAAAGTCGATTTCACTTCATCGGAGAGTATTTAAATCACCGTGGACTTGAGTAATAGCATATTCTGACGCCGTTGAGTGGATTCGATTCTATTTAGATAAACATGGAAATCCGGTAGTGTAGTAGTTTCTGTCGGATATTTTGAGTTCTGAATTCATATCAATATCAAATCAACTACAAATTACATATGACTTCTTCTCTCAGGTCAGGAGTTTCTTGAAAAATGCAATATTTGTACGATACAAGTAATAACTATCAGTCAAAACGCAACTGAAAAAGACAAATAAATAAATAAGATTGTGACGCTCGTGCTTTGCTTTAAATTACACCCTATGTCTAATAATGTAAACTACCTAGTCAGTCATCAAAATAGTATGTAAATGCTAAACACTTTTCGCCTCATCTGCAATGAAGACATCGTTTTTTATCTTCATTGCGCTTAGATGTAAAAGAAACGCAGTAGGATATTCTACCTATAGTTTTATCCATGGCTACAGTTTTCTTGCTTCGCTTGCAGGAGAAATGCAGAGCGTCACTACATATAAAGACAACAGGACTACTTGTTACATGGCAAGATCTGTCATGTTGAGCATGACCTAAATAAAATTACTTTGTGGGGAGGAATTACGTGGTTAGATAAGGAACAGTGTGCAGATTCAGTTGACGGATTTCCATGTTTTCTGGTTCCAGCTCATTCCCATGATTTCCGTTGCTAAGATAGGGTGGTGGAGGGGTTGTCCGCTTCAGATTTGCTTCAAAATTGGAATCAATAGAAGAGACGCCACTGTCGTTTTTGTGTCTCTTGTGATGTTTCTGTAAGTCTTCATGGTCCGGCAGAGCCATTCCACCCGGAGGCAGCCCGTCTTGAATATTCTTATTTTTCATTTGGAAAAAAGTATTCGGAACGTAGTTGACATTTGAGATCCCTTGAATTTCAGCATACGGTACTGGGGAGGGGCTCCTACTGCGCCCCGACGAATCATTCACATTTAACCCCGTTGGAATGGAGGACTTCACAATATCAGGATTATCATAACTGAATTGTAATTTGGAATTCGGCTCGACGACATCTTCTACCGGCTTATCCGGTCGTGGACTAAATATGTCTGTAGGACCCACGGAGTCCCTGGACTTCATGAAGACATAACCAGCATTATTGGCTAGCCTCTGCAGGTGGGCGTCAGAGGGACTTTCTAGATTCTGGTACTCTCCAGAAGGCCCAAAGTGCTGACTTGGAATTGGTAACAAATTTGAGGAACCGCTGTTTGGGTGGAGTTCCGGAACATTGGCATAGGATCTGTCGGGAGTGGGTCGTCTACTGACACTGGCAAAATCAGGGCCACACATCTGACTCAAATAGTCCGTCCTGTCTCGCATTTGCTCCTGGTTCATGGACGTGTAGGGCACGTTGAGGTCAATGTAGTGTTTTCGCAAACCTTCTTCCATTAGGTCACCGATTCGGTCAACCAACCCAGAAAAGGTTGGTCGGAGTGAAGGTTCCTTGTCCCAGCAGCTACACATGAGGTCGTAGATGGAGGATGGCGCATAGCGAGGCTTTTCCATTCGGTAGCCTTGATTCAGATCCCTGTAGAATTGCTCGCCCGGTTCCATGCCTTGAATACAGTTAGCATCAGAAATTAGTACAACGGTTCTCAAAGAATCGCTCGACGCTTCATCACATAACAACAAAAGATAACTGGACGGCATATGCCTCTGAACAATACATGGTAGTATTCTAACCCTTAGAATTTACCTGGGTAAGGATTTTTTCCAAGTGTGAAGAGCTCCCACATGAGCACTCCGAAACTCCATACATCGGACTGTGTCGAAAATACTCGATAGTTAATCGACTCGATTGCCATCCACTTGACCGGTAGAGGAACCTGTACACAAAACAAGGCATGAATAGTAGAATAGATCTTGATTTCGAGATTATCAAAGGACCGGAGTTCACAAACCTCAGTCTTCTTATTGTATGTTTCCTGGTACATTTGTTTTGCTAATCCAAAGTCGCATATCTTAACAACGCTGTTCTCGCCCAGTAAGACATTGCGTGCGGCGAGATCTCCGTGAAGTACCTTAAAATATGGAAATCAAAGAATTAGCACGGCTCCATATTAGACTTATTACTAGGTCGGAACCAGGGTCCTTTGACGCTTTTAATTAAAGGCCTGTGCAGTCACTTTCTCTGGAACTTTTCTATACGTCAGGTATCTCCACAAACGTTTCAGCGTTGTAACGAGGAAATAGGTTATTGACACCGCCACCATTTTAGGCGGAGAGCAAAAGTACGTCAATGGGACCTGGTTCTTGAACAATCATGAGTAATATTACATTTCTTTGTGCGAGGTATTCCATCCCCCGAGCAACTTGAAAGTTCCAACAGAGGAGGTCAGTGGTAGTAATGGGCCGCACATCTCTTTCTTGATAAACACCTCTGTAGTGACCATTCCAAGTGGATGCGGACGAGCTCCGTCGATGACCATCCGTCCCAACCACAGTGGGGGAGCTGGAAACGTAACTCATGTCCGTACAGACGCTCTGAACATGCGTGCTCAGGGCATAGTCGTCATGGTCATGGTGATTGGACGGGTGCGGGCTGAGGTGGTCCATCTCCAGTTCACGCATGGTATGGTAGCCATTTACCATGATTGGGCGCTCGTCACCAGTTCCACTGTCAGTGAAAGTCAATGCAGCGTAGTTTAGTCTATCATTTCCCAATCAGCGGGTTTGGTGGTTATTTGGGTTAGTCACAATACGAGTCCGAGGTTGAGTTCGATTTAGTAGATGAAGTTCCGTCAGATTTGACAATGGCATCCCAGAAAAAGCCAGGAAATAACCCAACACCATAAAGCGTGCAATGTAAATTAGATTTCCCGATGAATGGAAATAGAAAGATAACCAAAAGCATCAAATTAGTATATTAGTAATACGTGCAACCCAAATCTAATTTGAAGGTTATATTTCCTTACTAACCTACTAATCTATCGTGATTGCTGAGAAAGAAAAATATACCTTTGACATGGTGACTGACACTGTTGTTCCAGTGGAAAGCAAAAATTCGGATCGATCATATCCAAATTCCGATCCAACTGATCGACAAAGTCGTTCTGATGTCGGTGCAAGTAGCTTAACAGACTTCCATACTTGCAGTATTCCACGATAACCAAAAGTTCTCCTAAACTCAGAAAAAATAATCAACTGTAAACAATTGCATATTTGCATTCCTAATACTTGGTCTTATTTGAATGCGTACTTTTCTTGACAAGCTGTTTAGTACAAGCGCCCAGCAAGTTCACAACATTGACATGTTGTCCCAGATGAATCATTATCTTCAACTCCGACATGAGTGCTGTGAAATGACTGTCATCTCCGTTGGGCTTCACCATTTTAACAGCAACTGTTGTGATTCCCTCGTCCGGTTTAATGCCGAATGCCTGCGCTCGGAGAACCCGGCCAAATGCTCCAGATCCAATTTGTATCCCTATTGTACAAGTATCCAGGTTCTTTCGATTGGTCCCCATACAGAACGTACGACATCTTAAATGTTGAACTTACCAAGCTTTAGCTTGTCTCGCGGAAATTCAAATTTTTTGTCGTAGGGAAGTAAATTAACTTGATCAACAATTCCTTGTTCGGGATTGATCTTATCAACATCTCCTTTCTCAAAATCTTCAAGGCTCAATTTTTTCAACCACTGTTTAATTTTCTAGAAAATTAAAATATGCTCAATTTAGTGAACCTGACAAGTTATCTGAAAGCGTGCTTGCATTGGGAACCGGAACTTACTCTTTCCTTCATCTTCTTTATCACGAGCCAAATGACTAAAATGACGATTATAAAGCAGAGAACAGCAATGGATATGATCACTTCCAAAGCGAGTCCTTTAGTTGAAAATAAACATATTTCGAGAACCATTTCAATTGCATATACCTTTTATTAAAAGAATTCAATGGAACATTGTGTTAACCTTCAACTCACCATTGAAGAATGAAAGCTTGATGTACTTCTCAGTGTAGCCGACACGATTCGAAGCTCTGCACTTGTATACCCCAGACAAGTCAGTCCCGAAGTTATTAAACCTCAATGTACCGTTTCCGACCGTAATCTTATCTTTAAGGTCCAGCCTATCGGCTATAGGATCGTCATCCTATGAAAAATGACTCGGATAAGTTTGTTTCATGGCAATTAGTGTGGTAGCTTTCAAATGAGTAATTTGGTATATTTTGGAACCTTGAACCAAGTGACCTCTGGGTCTGGTACAGCGTGTGCGTTGCAGTAAAGTACCATGTCCTTCCATGAGGTAGTTTGTGAGTCGAACTCAGCGGTTGACGAGTTCAAATTCGAATCTGTGATGTTGGGCATGACCATTCCTGATTGGCATAACTTAATTTAGATAAAACGTTTCATGGAATTCCAGTTAGTTCAGCTGAAGTTCATTTAGCAACTTACTCAGGACATTAACTGAGATGTTTGTAGTTTGTAAGCTCTCATCACCGTATATTGGTTCTACTTCGCAGATATAAATTCCGCTGTAGTTGGTACTAATATCACTGATGGTCAGCTTCTTTTGATGTGACCAGTCCGTGGTTTTATTCTGTGTCGATACACCTGTTAATGTAAATGGGTGATTAGCAATTGATCTGAAATTGCGCAATTCTTCGCTCAACGAGGTTACCATGAAGTGTATCTGCCGAAACTGCAACGCCACTGACATCACTTTTGTACAACCATTGGATTTTCTCAGTAAAGTTAACCTTGGAAACTGAACAAATATATTCCACATCATCAGTTTCAATTGGTTCTGCGTTAGCTGAATCCGCATTATCGGGGCCATGAATTGAGTAGCCCTGTGCTTGAGGATCAGGGAAATCTGCGAGATTAGGAAAAGAAGCATACTTAATTTAGTAAAACATTATATAAAACCTTAAACGCTTGCAAACATTGGGACAAGTACATACCGACAGCAACGACCAGCACTGTGTCATCCCCAACTCCTCTACTATTGGTCGCGTTACACTTCAAATAACCCGTTCCCTTAATTTGGAATATTGTTCCTAACAACGTGTACCTAGGCCCTTCTTCGTCAAGCATGTGTCGAGCTCTTCTTTTGGTCTGAAAATATTTTGTAACAACTCAGCTGAGTATGTGATTGAACCCTGACGTTTTAAAGATATACCTATTGAATTCAACATTTGAAGCCTAACCTGGATGGGCACAAAGTCCTCGCACTCATCCTCATTCAGGGTATCGTTCATACAGTTCTTGAAAGACCATGCAACTGCTGGATAAGGAAATCCGTTGGCCTTGCATTCAAATGTGTAGTTCTTGTTGAAATTGAAAAACGTAAGGTTTCGTTTCTTCAAGATGTACACTTCTGGAGCATCTAAAATTGCATTAAAAGGGTTACTGTTAACGGATATCTAACAACCAGGACGAATTACATCCGTATAATATCGTACCGCGGACGGTCAGGGTCAGGTCAATCGATTTTTCAACGTGCTGATTCTCCGCTATGAACCTGTAGCGTCCACCATCTTGCATTGTGACACCTTGAATGGTCAGAGTCACATGGTCGTACGCATGCTTAATTTTGTATTTGTAACCGTATCCAATGGGATCAATCAGTTCTGCGCCTTTTGGGCTCCTCCAGGAAAAATGGTCTGGTGCAGGATAGCCATGGTAGTAAATTACCCATTTAGCTTCTCCGGACGCGTTTACCGTGATATTTCTTTCTTTAGACGTTGAAGTATCTACATCAAGAAACTCCTCGCCTGGAGCTGTTATTTGAAATCAATTACAAATACTTTTACAATTTTGGCATTCATTCTTTCGACCATCTAATATTTAATTTTACATTGTCTGAATATAATAAAAAGAAACGGATACCGACTGCATATGTGCGCTCAGGGATTTCTGGAGCTGTATGACTGGGCTGGGTTAAGTTCCAAAGAAAAGAGCCAGAAATATAACCTATCTGACTCCTTAGAACGTCACCTAACGAAAATTATACAGCTCCAAATATCACGTAGACCACACACTCAGTGGTTACCGCAAAAAAATCTGCTCTGCTTTATTAACAGAATAAATTTTTTTTTGAACTCACCAAAAATATGAACGGTCTGGTTTACAGAAAGCTGAATGTTTTTTGAAAATGTGGCTACACACACAAATGGCTTCTCGCCATCGGCATTAGTAGCATTAACGACCGTAAGACGATTTCGATATCTTTTCTGGAAGTTCTTATCAGCAGGAACAGGTACTAGCTCCGACCTAGCTCGCCCGGACTAAAAACATGAAAATCGTCCACACAACATGAATTATGAATGCTGCGGTGATATTAAATAAACAATCCGGAAATGCGAGAAAGTAGAAAGTAACATACCTGCAGGACAGATACGGGTTCCGTCCAATTTAGTGAAAAGTAATCCGCTTGTCCAGACTGTATATTACAATCCAGAATGAAGGTCTCCCCAACTGTCGCAGAGCGGATGTTGGTCCCGTTAATTTTTGGTCGATAGTTGGGAATCGCTCCAGCTACAATTTCGAACAATAAGAGTTACACTCCATGACAATAGTAAGGATTTCAGTAGGTAACACTCAAGTTGAAAATCTCAGACTTTTGACATTCTAAAGCTTTAAATAAGAAATCGGAAACGGCAAAACGTTAGAGTTATGTCAAAGCGATCGCATCTGCAATATAGAATGTTAACATAAACGAACCAGTAAATCTTTACACCCCAAAAGCTGAAGACCAAAGAATGCATATTGATAACCCAAGCTATTGTGCCCCCATCAATACAGAAAGCAACAACAAATAAAAATCACACGTCACACGTCGCCACATTCATATTTGAAGCAATTAATTGTTACGGTAAGTACCATTGACGTTAAGAGTGATATAGTGAGATTGTTGGTGGGATCCCTTCTCTCCAGTGCAAACGTAGAATCCTACCGCGGATACGCCCACCGGGTCAATCGTGTAACCATCCGCATCTGTGTAGCTCCATCCGAGATCCTTGTTGGGATCAATCTAGCATACGGGACACAGAGAATCAGCATAGTAAGGCACTAATAAGATTCGAGTGGTAGGTATGTAAGAGGCCGAAGCTGTCCATTTGTAGGTCTGGGAACTTGGCAGTAGCAGGACTTGAATTACACTGAATTATGTCAATATGCAGAGGCTTACTGGTGTGGAGCCGTGTGAAAGCGTTACTTTGACCCCCAAATGACTCGGTCGACAACTTGGCACGGTGAATCTGGTCCCTTTAATCGCATAGGCGAATTCCACGGTGCCTTCTTCTTCAATCACTAGAAGCTTCTCGTCATCTAACAAGCAAAGATATACAATTCAGTGAGCCAGAAACTATTGGATACCCCGTCGAGATTGATGAGATATCCTCTAATAATGCAAGACATCATGCAGAGCAGAGTGAAACCCGGAATTGCTGACTTCGGAACGCTTTTATTAGCGCAATCTATTCTATACGCATTAGTAAAGCTATATGTCCTGCAGTTAGTCACACTCAGATTCATCCGATTCATTGGACAAAATAGTAGTAGCTCATTAGTCACATGAGGCACTTAACATTTAACTAGTCACATTCACATTTAAATTCTATTAGAAATCTAAATTCTAAACTACCCAAATGAACGTTCTGTCCACAGACTACAAAATAAGGCTAAGGCTATACGATACGGTACATTATAGGATCATATTGATAGTAGTAATAAATAGATAAAAAAAATTTAAAAGTAAGGTTATATTAATTTGGACTAGCTACTACTTGCAAAGCGCTCTAATAAAGGTTTCTTAGCACTAAATAGCGCGGACCGGACAGCTACTGATCCGCCATAACGCGATCGAAGCCTACAATAAAATTTTGCTTTGTATAGATATGTTTATCCATTTATATTAACTATGTTAGTTTGTCAAGTAGGTATCTACACTTAATTTCGATGCAGTATGTTTCGGTCCATTTTAGAAAATAAATAATCTAATAGTAACCCTACCACAATATTAAAGTTCGAAATTAATATTGAACAAAATGAATTTTCCTTACACATAGCTGAAAAAATTATATTCTATAGTATACTGCTTTATTAACTTGTTTTAATTGACGAGGTTCAACGCTCGATTAATTGTTTCCGCACTGCGCATGCAGCTGTAACACTAGATATTATTCCTTGTTGCATTGTTTTCATCAAACTTTATTTAGCGTATTTACCTTCGACGTAGACAACCCTGGACTCTCTGGGCTCATTCCCCAGATCCAGCTCATCATCATCATCCACTTCAGCCTGGCAAGTATAATGCTGAGCATCTCGGCTTGTGACATTCTTCAGTGTTAAGATGGAACTGAATTTATACTGAGATGCTGTCGTGGACGACTCGTTCCGAATTTCCAAACGACTATCATTCTGAAATTGAAAAATCATATTCCGCATTAGAGTTTTTCCGCTTTTTATGTCATTATGTAGTACAGCTGTACTTTTAGCATTTCACGCGAAAATTCGGATAGGAAAATTTGGTTCAGTGCATTGTCCTCCCAAATTCTGGCCTCAATTACCACATTTCCGACTTAGGGTGAGGAAAAGGAACTTAAGTGTGAAGTCGCAATAATAGTTCTTTCTAAGTAGGTACAAACTACAAAGCCCAAATAAGGGATCTCGGTACAATTACAATTTTCCTCATTGTAAAAGAACCACGATTTAGGGAAAACCTCAAGTATAAACAATGGAAACGGAAAGAGCCCGGTATTAAGTACAAACTTAATGCTTAGGACGGGTTCGGGTTTTCTGCAAAAACAAGGTATTTCTATATATTTACTTAAGGTATGGATATGCACAGTACGGATAGTAATACCTATTTACTATATGGATCTGGAAAGAATTTTGGATTGCCAATCCCGTAGTGTTAGTGTTTATATTTCTAAAAATGATTTAATATGCTTTTAATGTTACCCCGTTTGAAAAGATTATGTGCATCTAACCATCCCATGTCGGAATCGGGATACAAAGTCAAACAGTATTATGCATTTTAGCACTAATTAATGATAAATATTATTCCGGAATACTGGAAAAAACTACGAGTGGGTGATTATATATAGAGCTATAGTTCTATACATTTAGTAAATATAAAAAAATCAAAAGCAAAAAGCTAGCCTGAAAAAGTAAAATAAACATTCCATAAGTTTGGTTACATGTTGCTTATTAAATAATTACAGATAACGAGTAAGGTAGTTACAGGTATACAAGCTGCACTAGAGTATTAGAGGAAGACAGAATATCGGCAT
>JAQFYT010002868.1:0-11897 GCA_034694925.1 Ceratophysella denticulata
ATACCCGGATTCCGAAATTCCAAAGCCTTCCCAAGAGAAATTTTTAAGGAGCTTCCTACACGTGTTTTCTCTCCTCAGAGAAAGCCCTCATTGCCCTACCCTTACCCTCCGCGTTCTTGCATGCTTGAATCTACCGACATTTCGTACTAAGATTGGAGTAGGTCATCTAATTCGTCAGCGAGGTCAAACCGCATGTGAACACTAGGTTACATTTAATCAGACAATATACACACTCCGACACCAAACAAATTATTTAAGATTAAATAAGAAAAATATTAGACATTTAAGATACCCAGACCAGGTTTACTACTCCGTCTTCTGTTCCAAAATCTCAAATACCCGGATTCCGAAATTCCAAAGCCTTCCCAAGAGAAATTTTTAAGGAGCTTCCTACACGTGTTTTCTCTCCTCACAGAAAGCCCTCATTGTCCTACCCTTACCCTCCTCGTTCTCGCATGCTTGAATCTACCGACATTTCCTACTAAGATTGGACTGGGTCGTCTAATTCGTCAGCGAGGTCAAACCGCAGGTGAACACGAGGTTACATTTAATCTGACAATATACACAATCCGACACCAAACAAATTATTTAAGTTTAAATAAGAAAAACTTTTAGACATTTAAGGTTAAGAACAAGGCTTAGCATGTTATCCTTCAACATTTAAAGAAATTACTTATTTATTTACTTGTATTTATCAACCAGACTCGGATTCCAATGAAACCGGTTTGACCACAAGAGAATTCGGTATAACTCATTAGCATATTGGAATTAGGAACAATCAAACCCCCTTAACCCATGTTGCGTCTCTCTTAATTTTTTGCCTAAAGAATATTGCGAATTGCGACCTGCCTCAAGGTTTAAAGGTAGACAAACTTACAGTAAGTTGAAACTGGATTATTGTTTGTGGATGCTTACTGAAAAGGCCAGTTGACTTTAGACCAGGAGGGTCTTTGATTGGTGGATCTTTAAGTGTCTAATGTACTTCATACAATATTGATAAATATTGAACATTAGTAATATAGTTAAGGGTCTTATGGGATGATCGATCCATGGCGTCTGTCCAAGGTTTTGGATGTGCAAGCGTTCACATCTGGTATCTGGTCCTAAGCTGCTGTCACGCAGGCTTTTTTAAATCTTGATTTCTGTTTTGTTTGTTTGCATTACAATGTGCCTGAATGTGCCAATAAAAATTATCCTTATTTGATGCTCCAAGCTATGTTTTCAGGTAACAATAACAACAAGTGTTCGGTTCACAATTCGGATTTTTTTCTCTCGACTTTCGTACAATACTTTTGTACTGACGACAGATTAGCAGATCTGGGTATTGTTACCCAATAGTTGTTCGATTCCCGACCTCGACAGTACTCATAATTGACTGATTCTAAAGTTTAATTGATATTTTTTTTTCTTATTCTAAGCCCCGATATGATGGCGTTACACATAATTCCTACTTTGCTTTTATTTTGCATAGTTCATCCACTTGGCATGGGGGTCACCAACCGGTAAGTCTGGGCTGTGATAATTAAATGAATCTCAAATAGTACCAGCTATTTAGAAGAAATATATTTCGCATGTCGTATTTCGATTGCTTGTTGCATGGTCCACAGATGATGAAATCAGATTTGTCCCATCACTGCGCTCAGACGATGTTTGCAGTGCTGAGGGTTACTTCCCGAATACAAAGGATTGTAAAAAGTTTTACCGATGTGTTAAAATACAAAATGGAGGTGAAACAAAGTTTACGAAACACGATTTTGAGTGTGCTCCGGGAACGAAGTTTGATACGACTACATCCAACTGCAATTTTGATCACAAGGTGCAATGTACTGCGCCTCCCATTGGTACGCCAAGTATCCCAGCAGCCGTTGGTTCGCCAGGATCAGGATCTGAATCCGCAGCAGGTGAATACAAAATACATACATGTATAGTAGTTAGTAGTAGTTATGCAATATTGTGTTATCTGCAGGAGGGAGTTCCGAATCGGATGAATGTACTTACGAGCTCAACCTGAGTTACAGAAATGGTACACCGGATGGAACTTTGAAAAGAATGCTGAATTTTAACGGACAATTTCCTGGACCCACCCTCACGTGTGAGCGTGGAAAATTTCTCGTTGTTCGGGTGAATAATTTAATCGATGAGCCAACGTCCGTTCACTGGCATGGAATTGAGCAGAACTTGAGTCCATTCTACGATGGACCGGAAAGCGTGACACAGTGCCCAATTGTACCGGGCACAAGCATGCTTTACCGATTCCAACTTTTTCAGGCAGGAACTTACTGGTAAGCTTAATCTACCAGCATTTAAATCCGAATTACCAACGTGGTCTGAAATTGTATACGGTTTCAAGGTACCACTCCCACCATTCCCACCAATATGCGGACGGGGCCTGGGGCTCTCTTATCATTGCGAATGAGAAACCACGCGGTGAAGTGTGGCGTGATCTTTACGACGAGGAACTTATCATAACTCTGAATGACTGGCACCACCTTTCTGCCAAAGAGCTTGGTGATGGATTTCTCAACGGTACAAGCGGCCTTCCGGTTCCGGACTCGATATTAATCAACGGTTTAGGCAGTAGTGCTTGCAAGACCTCTACTCAAAACGACCGTGACTGTTACCCCAATCTTGACGATCAAAAACCAGCCATTTTAAACGTCATTCCAGGAACTCGGTATCGGATTCGTGTCATAAATACTTCCGCGAGATCCAGCTTCAATTTCTCAATCGATGGTCACAAGTTACAGACCATCGAAACGGACGGAGTTGACACTCTCCTTGTTTCACCCGTAGATGTTGTACAAATTTGGACTGCACAGCGTTACTCTTTTCTAGTAACCGCTAATCGACCTCTTAATGAGTACTGGATTCGGGCGATAGGGGATGTCGGTAACGTTCGAGCACTCGCTGTATTTAAGTACAACAGGGACAGCACTTCAAAGCCTGCTAGTGCCTCCGGCGGATCGGCATCTGGATCGGCAAATCAGGGTAACCAAGGTCGACCTCCTGTCCAAAACTTTGACTGGACTCGTATCAGCAGTGAACGCGCTTGTGGCAAAACCTATCGAAACAATAATTTTCCGAGCGAGATGATTCCATTGAATAGAATTGAATTGAAGCCATCAGCATCAACACTAGCGTATACAAGGGCCGAAGATACAAACATCACTTTGCCCAGCACCTCACCCCCAAGGTTCCAAGAACTGCTTAATCAAGATAATTGTCGTCCGTTCCACCAAGGAGCTGCATCAGATGCACCAGATTACTACGATAGACTCATTGAAGTTAATGCTACATTTTGTGGTAAACCGGGTGACCGTAGACCCCGCTTTTGTTACAATGGAGTCCAGTTCGTACCAGGAGACACGAAGAGTTTGCCGGCTTTATTTCAATTGATACAAGGAGAACCCATTACAAATGGAGGAGCAACGTTCGAGACGCCGTACATGAACGAAGTTAGATATTTAGATTGTTAGGTTAGATATTTAATCCAACCTTCGAAAATGTAAGATTCTGACGTTTATTAATGTTGATCTAGGTCGTGCAAGTGGTCATAAATAATCAAGCCCCAGGAAATCATCCCTGGCATCTGCACGGTCATACGTTCTGGGTTCTCGGGACTGGTGCTAGGGGGCAGGGGTTCTACAACGCTACTCGTGACCAGGCTAAGTTAACCCTGAAGGGCGTACGACGAGACACTACACATGGCTGGGCAAATTCCTGGGTAGTTTTGAGGTATTATACAGGGAACCCGGGTGCCTGGCTCCTGCATTGTCATATCAATTGGCATTTGACCGCTGGACTCGGCGGAGTGATCATTGAAGCGCAGAACTTGGCACAGCAAGTATACTGCTCCCCGCCCCAAGAAGTAAAACAGGTGTGTCGGCGCGCTGGAGTTGAAATTGATTAGGTATCTAAGAGTACAACGGTGACGAAATTGAAACATTTTGGAATTTGCGGAATTAGTACCTACATTTAAATAAATGACAATAACCTATGACTTGGTAAACTATTTGAACCTTGAATATTTGCGAGTAATTTGTATTTCCAACCGTCCAAGGCGAGAATTACATGTACCAATTACATTTGCGACCTTTGCGACGTTGTAGACATCGCTAGTGCTTAGAGCGTAGACGCAGAGATACAATAATGCAAGCGTGTAGAATGTAGTCAACCGCAACCAATGGCAAAAATCCAGGACGAAATAACCAGATACTTCCACAGTTCTTGTGTCTTTAACCAAGTAAAGAACAGAAAGGCTTGTAGGCGGGAATGTGAGTGTAGGCAGAGAAGACAAGGGCTACTTGGGCACAACCCCGTTATCTCATGAAGAGGAAGATAAGACGGAGAGAAGATCTCGGAAGAAGATCAATGATCACTTGAGCATGAGCCCACATTTCTACCGGATTTACCCTCCCAAAGACGAACACACAAAATACACAGCTAGCTCTGCTTTTATCTTTTAAAAAAAAGAACTTTCACCAGAGCGAAGGGATTCAAGCAAGCGTGAGCTTATCCCATGCTTTCTTTTTTTTTAAACCGTCGAGGCTCGAATTAGTGCTGGAGCTCGTCAAGAGAATCTACTGCGCTAGCGTTTCTGTTCAGCTAAAACTAGATAAGTTCTTAGAAGAGCCAGCGAGTTAATTATTCTGCTGAATTCGTTCATAGAAGCCCCATTCAATTAATTTGAGCTAAATTTCTAGAAATTCAACTAATTATTGCAAAAATTCTAAGAAATCCCAACTAATTAATATAGGCAAACTTTTTACAAAACCACTGAATTCTTAGAAAAATTATTCAAATTATATTAACTCATTTTTCAGAAAACCTGCCGACTTAGTTTTGTCTAAATTCTTAGAAAAACGATTAACTTAATTCTAGGAAAACTCTTTGCCTTAGTTTTGGCAAAATTCTTAGAAAACACACTAACTACCTAAATACTGAGGAAAAAAATTTATCTAGCAAATTAATTAACCTTTTACTAAATTCGTAGGTCTTTGGGTAACTTTCCATGCAGAATTTGTCAAGTATATCAACGCCGCCAGTTCGAAATTGTGTCAAACAGACGATAGACATCCTGTAGATTGATAGTTTAGGCAACGGTTACTGTAATTTGTAATCCAAGTAATTTAATTTTGCTACTACACACAACAGTAATGAAACCATGTTGAAGTTCAGTCATGACGAAAACCTCGTTGGTCAGTCCAATCCGTCCGTAACTTAATTACAACCCCTCGGCATGCAATGCTTTATGTTTACACCATTCTTTGGTCCGTGCCGATTACCCGGGTTTTGTATTGTTAGCTGAATTCCAGCATTTCGAGCAACATACCCCAGAATAAATTTTAAATTAAAATGAGGCCCAACATTTAAGTGCGTGTCCAGTACACCAACCCCCTCGACTCCGAGATGGACTTCCAATTGAATAGGAAATAGAGGCAGGAGCACAGAGGTAATTCCTTGATTGCATCACAGCATGCAATCTCTCGGATCTCATTTCAGCCTCGTGCTAATGTATGTAATACTATGCCTTTTGTCTCGGATTTTCGGACGATTTTGTGGCAGGCACTTCGGCTTTCACCAAACGCCGCTTTATTCATTTCGTGGATATTTCGCCAGAACTGTGGATAGCCGAAAGATGAACATTTCGCACATCATGACTAAAGTTTAAAGCCAACTAAAAAATTATTTTTAATTCCATAAAACAGTAGGAACTGATTAACCAGTTGGAATTCCCAGAATTTTGAGACCGGGCTAAAATTCGAGACGGGCTCAACTGGAACGCTACTACTGTTTGAGACGGGCTGCTATTTGCATAAAAAATCCTCAGACGGGGCGACTATTCGAGACGGGCTCTTAATCGAATATTCACGGTATATATGACTATACAGTTTATTTATCCCGTTTCACAACAGGTAGATATAAAGTACTAACTTTCTAGTTCGCGGGAATTGACTCCACCGCCTAATTCTGTTCAATACGAAATGTCGGACAACCACATATACACCTGAATCTAAATTCAAATACACTTACGTGTTAACAGACAGTATAATTTACCAAACCGTCCGTAGCATAGCTTCTAATCAACTGAAGGTTTGGGAGCAATTTTGAATTAAGACTCCTGGATGACTATGTTCTGACTAGGGACAGAGAGTCTTGTTTCGCTTTCTCCCCGCCTGTTTACTTATGGGATTAAACGAATACACCTTCTCTCCATATACGGATCTACATACATAATTCCATATTAATGGACTCCTGTCCCTAATGGACTTTTCTCCCTCTCCTCGTGAAAACACGCAGACGGAAATGGAACGGAAACATGTTTTATTACAAGCATTGTTTTACTATACAAGAAATAAGGCGGGAGAACAAGGAACATAGGCTTAAAATTCCCATCAAACTGAACCGGGGACACAGGGGCAGGGATTTCGGGTTTCGGTGTTCTGACTGAATTAATATATCACTTTGTCCGGTCATCCGGTTTTTCCGGGTTTCCGAGGAATGGTGGGGTTGGGTCATTTGGGCTTCGTGATTTTGGAGTCATCTCGGGTTTTTTCTGTAACTACGAATATTTGTCAAAAGAGGCCATTTAAAACCAGAAATGTTTTTAATAATTCCATTTGGTGTATTGTTGTGCAAATTTCCATTATGGGGGTTAGTTATTTCAAGCCTTCGAGTTATAAAACCTATAAAATCAGGTTGGTAAACCAAAAATTGTGTAAATCAATTCAGTAAACTAACAAGTAATTAATTTAACGAGACCTGAGCTGAATTAAAATGACTAATTTCTTCAAATTTATTCAGTTGAAGTACAGGTTTGCTCTAAAATTACATTGTTAACAATGAGTTTAGATTGTAAATTACGATAAGGTCAACTGACCGAGACACAATTAACCATGGACGAGCGCTATGACGAGACGATGGGGAGTTTTGACAATGTTTTTGAGCCCCAGTGTGACTCCGGGACAGGGCGGACGGGGGCGAGAGATGTGGATTGATAGATGAAATTAATGGCATCCGCCGCGGAGAGCCCGCTTTCCGACTTGACGTGAATACGAATGAGCGTCCCATGAGGTCAAGTGAGAGGCCTCTATAAATAAATTGAATTCGGGATCTCTATGCTCTGAGCTATCAGACTAGGCCCTTAGGTCTCTCGACTCAATAGAATGAAACTGTTTACTAAAGTTTTCGATAGTTCAATGGTCCAGGCTTCATCAAGTCATGGACAAACATGGACCAACAACGAACAGTTTAATTTATAGTAAATTGATTGCATTAAAACTAGAGGAAATGAAGACACTAAACTGACCGCAGAACAAATTATGCATTTTTAATTCGTTTCGGTTAGTTAACGATTACGTCGAAATGCCTCTTATTTGTGAGTTTCCTGATTGTTCAGAAGAGCACCGTATCATCTGAAATGGAACAAGATGCATACGCCAAAACAGACGTGACATACAACAAATTCTGGAATTTCCTATTTCCAACACACAACCCCGAAAAGATGGGCTGATAGATAGATGTTCTTATTTCCTTGACTCGGAAAATAAGTTTGCCTGAAGAAATGTGGCGGGGCTGGGACGTAACAAAGCGAGAGAAGGAAAGGGTGACAGGGCGAAGAAAGCTGGAGTGACATTCTCATCTGTTTAGCATAAGGTCCCCAGGGACTCTGACTCAAGAAAGGTGGGTTGAAGAAAGAGCTTATAGTACAGCGCATTATGTAATGGAGACTGAGTACCTTTATTGTGTGCGCTCTACCTTGCATGAGCAGCACCAGAACTCATGACACTTTAGTAAAAAGTTCTTCAGGCAAGCGCTAGTACGACCTATAGCCTCAAAAACTTGTAGTCGGGTCATTTTCCGAAATAACAAAATACTTCATTAAATCGAGCCGAACGAAATAGGTATTAAACTCAAACTTCTTACAATGACTACGTTCAGGTGAAATCGAGGTTGGTAGAGCACATACTACAATTGTCCCGGAGACCGAGACACTAACGTATCTACGTCTAGCACCGCCATAACGCGACCTGCTGCCTGGCCTGATTATGCCCCGGAATCCCCAAGAACCACAACCAGCCAACCTTTAGCACAGCTAATGTCAAACATGTGTTATTACAAAGTCCCTAAAGAAACTCTGAACAGCTTTTACTAACACTGACACTGTACAGCGTATAAAGCATACGGAGCATAGGTTTACATGAAAATATGAGAACGAAATGGCTATAATGTTGCAAATTTTAGGTTTTTGCTATTTTTTGTTAAGTTCGTTTTTAAATTGTAAAATTGACTTTTGATTGGCCCGGTATGATATGTTCTGAAAATTATTTTTTATGGAAAAGATTAAAAATTGATTTTGGAATCTCTGCATTTGAACAAGCCATATTTGAGCATTAGCCATATAAGTATTCCAAAACTCCACTTAGCTTTTAATATCTTCATCGTTACACCTTCCTCTTCCTGCCCTGAAATACCCAGGCATTTGTTCGTAAGAGCTCCAAAGTATGTATTAAGCTGGAGTAATAGAGAAAGTAAACTTTTACTTTCACCACAAGAACCCTCCTTCAGCTCCTAATGCAAGAGTCAGAGAGAATAAACTTTTTTTGAAGGCTTGCTTGCTTCTTGTACTAAGCATAATCATTATAAAGGATGGAAATATCTTATCTCAGGTTACAATTCGGGAATAATATAGCTCGCGATCCTGGGATCGCATACTTTTTCTAACCTAAACAAATTATTGTGAGTACTACTGTGGTGAAGGTTACGTTATGAAAAGTATACGACCGCGGGATCTCAGGATATATCAGTACCCTAAATTCAAAGTCGATGCCATTAGGCAAGCAATATGCAATGTAGCCATTGTTTGCCCACCCTCATGGCTTCTCATTAGCACTTGTGTTCCCTCTTTTCTTAATGGTATTTAATTGTTCTCGTGGGACTAGTCCACTCCAAATTCATGGCCTAATTCACTGTAGAAATATAGGCTCTGGCAAAAGACCTCATTAGCTCCACAATGAACCACCCCACAACCCGTCACATGTGTCTTAACAGCGGCATAAAAACCGGGGCGATGGCCTGAAAGTCTGTCTAATAGTAGAGCACTTAGAAACTACTACTAGGTACTGGAAACATCTTCAGATTTACTATTATGCATAGAGTAGGTAGTTCAGGCAGATGGGGTTACACAATTGGTTACGAAAAATTCTATTTTCATTCGGTCTAGGCCGCACGCTATAATATATAAGGCACACGTGGGTGGTCTATTTATCACATTTTGGCTTTCAGTCGCTACTACTCGGTCACTTCTAAACGGATGAGGACATTTTGGAAATCGGAAGATTTGTTCCACAACGGATACCTATTTTGATAATTTTGGATTTTTTTAAAAATAATTTCTATAGGTATCCGTTACGTATTAAAAAATTAGTTTTCCAACAAGCTCTCACTCACCCCTGTAAGTTGAGAAACGCATGAGTTATAATGTAATTAGCAATTAAGAAAAACTACTGGAATACACTTGGTAATACACTTGTGTTTTGTGTTTGTAAACGGCAGAGACACCAAACCATACCGTATTCACCACACCGTATTCACCGTACGACTCCAAAGCGCACTCCTTCCCAAATGCCTTTCGCTTGCACACTAGAAATACGGGTGGCGCCCCCAGTGCGGCCTAGATTCACACTGTTCACCCCGCTAGCCTAACTTTACATACGTATTTATATCCTAGTGCCCTGCTGAAACACCGCTTTTTGAGCATAGACGGGCAACTTGCCCTCCCCTCTAGGGCAAGAGCGCAAAAAAGGGCTGGAGGGCAGAGAATTCGAAAGAGGGCAGGAGGGCAGAGAACTGGAGGACTGAGTTGTCAGAAGAGGGTAGGAGGGCTGATGTGTCGGAAGAGGGCAGGAGGGCAAATTTCTTGCCCGTCTATGTTTTTGGGGAATTAGTACACGACACCACTAACCTTCAATAAAAAGAAAGTTTGGAAAGTGGATTATTGTGAAAAAAGGAAGAGCTTTCATCAATCTGTCCCACAGAACCACGAAATATCTTGTGAAATCCTTTAGAAAATTCTTTGCAAAAGAAAAGTCTTGCAAGTCTTGGTCCATTTGTACAAAAAGATCTGAGATCTCTCCCCGCACTCAAGGATACTGAATGAATGAATGCCGCTATAGGGCACTCGTACCAATACTAATACCAATAAAGGGTATACAGATACACATATATACTGCCTTATAGAGATTTTCAATATGGTTCATTTTTTCTTAAGCTCAACGGATAAGATACTAAAGTATCTTCATCCTTTTGCCTCAAGCTTCTAGCCTTTATTTGTTGCAAAATACGAAACTCTTTGAGGCTCAGCCTTCTGCGTTCGTCTTTTTTTAAGAATTTTTTTCTTGGAGAAGGCATTTTCATTTCCGTTTCAAAACAATAAAGGGGAAAGGGTCCATGCCAAGCACAAGGATATATGTGTTTTTTTCCTGGCTACACACAGTTATCAATTCAAAATCGAAAATTCAATTCAAATTGTTGTTTTTTTACCCTTTATAAATTCATGAATCGTTCATTACGAACTTTCACCTAGCTTTCACCCAATATTCGCTGGTGAATTCTCTAATTTCGGATTTTAGACATTGGCGTTCATATGATGAATGTATCGAGTCGGCCGTAACGCAGCCTTTGAAGTCGGAATGCATTAATAACTCAGGAGTGATTGACATTAATTAATTACTTCCTATGTCGTGTATACGGGGACATGGGCGGGGACCAGACTTAGATTTACATGTTACCGAGAGAAGTGCTTGGTTCGTCGAGACAGACTTATCTACAGTTTCCTAATAAAAGCTCTTTTCAATTGTATAGGTATTGTCCATGCTGGTGAAAGCAGATTCTAAAATATTCACATGTTTTGACGTAATATTCTGTTTTTTTTAATTTGGCAAAGTCGATAATGCGTGCACGCTCCGCCAAACTTTCATTCAAACTGCTTATTTTAGATGACGGTTTTTAAAAGCATAAAACAAGAAATACAAACGGCATACCTATTAAAACATAAATAAATGTTACTTTAAAATATGGAAAGTAAGGTATAAGCTACAAAATTTGAGTAGGTATCCAACACACCCTGTCTTTACAAGACAGACTACATAGTAGGCACGAGAGACACTGTTCCAATACCATTAATGAAAGTTGATCTAATTTTGACATATCGTTTATTTAACACTTTTTGAATTGGCTCATGTCAGCATTTCCCAGCTTGTTCCTCTAAATTATGCAACTCTCCACGTGTTACGCCCTACCGTGTGCGTAGGTTTATTCAATGCAGTTTCTCGAGCCTCACTTTCATTTGAGAAGCTCTACCTTTGTACAAGATGCGAGATGCGAACGAACAGAGCGGAATAGTATATATACTAGTTTATTTTTTCATTACTGCACTCCAGTACTGCACTGGACCTATTCTTGGGCTTTAGGGCATCCGACATTTCAGGTCTATAATGTGTTTTGCGTTTTGCAAATTCTTTTCCAGACCAAGGCGTGTCGTTAATCACTGTTCATTGAACGTAGCGGTATGAAATGCGTGAATTATAAGGGTAATTACTTGAATATTGAGTAATTATATAAGGTGTTTATATAACAGAATGCGACTTGGAAAAGATTTGAAATGGAAAAACGGGGTTTCAGTCTCATGTGGGCTATTTCCAGGTGACGTGTCATTGTCCTGTGTATAGCGAGAAGACGCATAATAAGTAATACTTTTTAGATGTGTACCTAAATAGTCTTTAATCTGATAGTTGCCCATTTTTGAATTATTTTCAGACTCTGTCATGCATATGAACTAAGACTTGTGCATTTTAATTTAATGGTTCCTGCTACTACTTAAAATTAGTCTTTTCGGA
>JAQFYT010002869.1:0-11894 GCA_034694925.1 Ceratophysella denticulata
TGAATTTGAACTTCCAATCCGTTTCAAAATCTCCACATTGTCGGTCTACACTACACCCGTTTAAACGGTTTATTTTAAAACAAAGTGAAGTAACATGTGAAGTACACGCTCAATGCTCAATCTGGTTTAAATAAATAAATGAAATAAATAATTTGAACTACAATAACTGCAGACGATTACGTAGAATTACTGAGGCCCTGCAATTCCTCGAACCCATGTACTGAATTTGCTCACATCCGTATAGAAAGCAGGAGTAAACCGAAGTCCGCATCCCGTTCCTGTTGATACCAATCCGCAAAGAAATGGACCACTTGCTCCAGGACAAACCAAAGGTCCACCAGAGTCCCTAAAAAAGTTATAGACAATTGAAATTCACCGTTTGGATTTTTGTCATTTGGGACTTTGCTGAATTTCCGCAGACATTACCCATAGCAGGCACTTTCCGAATTCAAAAGCCCTTCGCTCCCCACGCATAGAATTGTTTCAGGAATAATAGTAAAATGGCGAATTGAGCAGACTTGACGAGGTACAATACGGAGTTGCGCAGTTCTTAGTTGAAGCGCTATCGGAAGCGCTGCTTGACCACCAATTGGTCGTCCGTCAGGGAGATAGATTTCTGTTCGACCGTAGCCTGAGACGATACCGACACCTATTGCGAGAATCAAAATACGACATAGAAGCTAGCTCGGAAAGCATAATCAGAATTAAAATAAAAAACATTTACCATTTGAGGGGCCCTCAGACGGAAGAGCGATGCGTAGCTTCTTCACAGATGACGAGTAATTAAGCGGCGTTGACAATTTTATCAACCCGATATCGTTGATAACGAAATAAAGGCCTTCAGTTTTGAATCCGGGATGAATCACCGTTTGATTGACCTGCATGAGGTCAGCTGAGCCTTCACGGATATAAAGCCGCACGTCTCTCTGCCCAACAACTACGCGTATATCTTTTGGGTGCACCTTCTTCCCATCATCATTATCCAAGCAATGCCCGGCAGTAACAATATAGGATTTGCTATAAATGCTTGCTCCACAAACGAACACGAAAACGGGGTTATTCTTAACCCGGGTCATAACGGCAGCCTGGTATGGAAATTCATTTGGACGTGCAACTCTTCCGCCATTTATTCTTGGGACTCGAGCCGAGCCATTAAAATTGTAAAATTCCTTCGAAAATTCGGCCAATTCCGCACGGTGCTGCAATGGATCGGTTAATTCTTCTATTGCTGCGGCGGCTCCTGCTGAAAGAAACCGTATAGATTATTGTTTGAACAGAATTAAGAATATGAAAACGCGACACGCGACTTAATTTTTTGTAGTGATAAAAACATACCCGGGCTAAATAAACTAAAATTTAACACTAGCATTAATGCAAAAACTCTTGCGATACTCATTTTACCAACAATGTCCGAAACTGACTTCGCGATAGGTACCTTGTTGGTTATTGAACCGTGATTTAATTGTGATCACTTTCAACTGGCGGAACCAGTATTTATATGATTCCAATCATTCACTCTATTCATTTCCTTGACGAACGTTGATCTTGTATCAAACCTTAAATCCGAACCTTAACGTGTAAAGGTTTAATTTTTTAGGGTTCAATTAGATATGTATCTCTACTTCGTTCATAAGCGCATGCCGAAACCAGAGAAACGCCATTATGCTTCAAAAATGGAACACGGTCTCAAGTTTTGAACCGGGTTAAGGTTATTTTTAAGCCTTAAAATGTTAAAATATTCAGATTCACGCCCTTCGGGACGAGAAACAATGTCTGTCACCGGTAAATTGGAATAACAATATAAAAGTTTTTATAACCCATATCCACACTAGACTACTAATATACTTTCGTGTCCCAACCTTGCCATTACATTACTTGCAATAAACAAATGATAGTGTGTTGCCCGTGACTTCTTTGTATACCTATAATTCAAGTGTCGTTCGAACAGATTTCTATTTTGCATGATAATACCGAAAGGTCGAACTAATAATGCCAATTCGATCTGCGCCACACACGCACGGCAATTTAATTCAGAGGTGTGCTGACCTTAGGTCCTATACGAGGGTCACAAGCGGATGAATGTTTACTGAGTTAATACCTTCATGTAAAAAATCAGTTCAATGTTTCTCCATGGAGTTCAGATTCCAAACGCGTGACAGACAACAGCGAAGGTAACAATTAAACGCGAGTTCATCGGTACAGACTGGACAGATGGATCTGGTGCAGCCTACGAATTGATTGCGTGTGTTATAGCATTGAAGGTTTAGCGAGTTGACACGTAAAAGTCATTGATTTGAATTGAGTAATTTGTCTTGCAAACAAGCGGAGTTTACCCACTCAATAATTTGATCCTGGGTTGTACTTTGTAAGTTTGTACTGCACAGTGCGTGTTTACAATGGTGCAACATTATGCATTTTGTGCGTTCAGGCTATTCCCATTAAACCTTCATGGACGGAAAGGGGCCGAATTTCAGATTTAAATGCTAAGCTTTTGTGTCAGAGCTACAACAACTGTTCCAATACTAAATTTGTATATATTGTGTAGTTCTGTATGTACATATACATTTTTCTGTTATCACACTTTGTGCGTAATGCAGCTTATTCCAGCATTGGGATTTACGTATCTTAAAATTCAAACGCCAATCCACGGCAAACTGTTAATGAGCCGACAGAGTTCCCTGGATTGAAATGTACGGAATTCATAGGCCGAAATTGAAAGCATATTGTTATTGTTATTTGTTCATCTGGCATATTCCCGACCCTAATTGTGTGCACTACGCGTTTTCATGCTTTAAAATAGCTAAATAGGGAGTTGCACTGCACTCCCGACAGAACTTGAATAACATGGGGATTCGAGCTGAGTAATTGCAATGGTAAATATGTTGTTTGTCCATCTAGTTTGACCCATCTGCTTGCCCTTAAAGTTTGTCGACATATAACATTCGTTTCATAGATGGGCACACTCCGAGTGGTGTGGAGTGGAGGAGTGGTGTGAAGAGGGCGAGTGTTAGGGGTTCACGAGTGGCAATGAGTGGTGTGGAGTGAAGGAAATTGGCGAGTGTCGTGTAAGGGCATTGGGCGAGTGGGTGTTTTGGTGTGGAGTGGTGACTTTTTTGCGGTAAATTGGAGGGAGAGTGGAGTGAGAGTGGAGTGGAGTGGAAGCAAAAATAGCTTCAATACTGGCCTCGGAGTGGGTGTGGAGTGGAGGGGTGGAGCTTGTGCCCATCTATGATTCGTTTACTACTACTGAAATGGAACATGTTACAGGTGTCTACGATTTAACATTTAACCCAGGGAGCACAAAGGCCTCCGCTGACTGTTAAAAATTTAAGTCAGCAAAACCATATGCCTTCAATCTAACGTTTAAAAGAATGGATCTTTGAATCTTATAACTCTATTTTCAAATTTTAAACCGGAAGCTACTTCCAAGGCAAGGTGCAAAATGAATGACGGGTACAAGTTACAGCCGTCTCTGTCTTTGAGGATTTTACCAAAATTTCACAACGGAAAGACTTTAAAAAATTCTTATGACCATGGACAATCTCTTAAAGAAGGTGGTAAAAGATCTGTTGAAATCTGAAGTGCCTGGACTCGAGCGATGCACGTCACATTCCTAAAAGCCCCTCGAAGTAAGACAGGAAATACTTAATACCTTTTACACGTGATTCATAAGTGCTTTTGTCGAGGTTCCATTCCATCATTGTAATGGCACTTGTCGACCCAGTCCAAAGGGTTACTACGAGATGAAGAAGATGCATACGAAATAAATATTTTAAACCAAAAATAAATGTGCTCATTTTCTGTCCATTCTAGCATGGACTGTGTGAATGAACGAGACTCCATTTTCTATTAATTCACACCTTTTTCAGCCTTCAACCCTTTTGTTATTTCTTATTAGCAGGGGGCTTGCTAGTGCCAGACTCTCTGTCGCTTCGTTTCTCAATGTGTGCAGCATTCAAGCAGATCAGGATAATTCGGCTTGGACAATTTGGATTCCATTTCCATTGGTAGAGGTTGACTTATATTTACAAACAGCTGAATTGGATAGTCTATGCAAATCCTGCCTAGAGGCGCATTTCAGAGCTCATAATGGCATATTTTATGGAAAAATCTAAATGATTTCTACCCTAACCGGGCACAACAGTGCGATAGCAAACTTTTCCAAGAGAAGGTGTCGGCTAACGAAAACTCCATGCAAGTAATGGAAATGGATGATAAAGGCTTCTTATTCTTATTCTGAAAGTGTAAATGTAAATCCCATCTTGTCTACCGAAATCACATCATTTTCACAGGACACGAAACGGGGTTTTTTAAAAAAGAAATTCTCGGAAGAACCCTTCTTCATCTCTAAAATAAAACTTTCCCATTACATTTACCCATTTATAAAAACCGATTTCTTGTTTATTCTGACTTGTTGACTTTACAAGTGAGAAATGGAATAAAAGGGAACCCAATTCAACATCTGTACAACTAAAATAGTTGCCAGCCTCTGCGGCTGCTGGTTGTGCCACTCTACATCAGTAATGGGTACAGTACAGGTGTGATAGGGATAGAGAATGAATGGATTCAATTGAAACTGCAGGAAGGGATTTTTTTAAACAATATTAAACCACTGTTCTTGCTTTACTTCGAACTTTGTACTGTATACATATTGCATCGAGAAGAAATATATTACGCGTGGGTATTTTAGATCAATACCTGAACTTGTGCAAATAGAACCTCAAAAACTGGAAATAACTGTGTTCACCGCAGATTTATTCGGCTAAATGAACGCAGACATCGGTACCTACGTATCAGTTTGAAATTACATTAAATATTACATGTACCGACACATTCATGTACAGAAATTGAAACTGACATCTGCGGATAGGTAACTGCTAAAACCATTAATTGAGTCACACGTCTGACTGAGTCTAAGCCGTTCCTGAATGTTTTATAACAATCGGTTTTTTATGTGTATAGGAAATGGGATTAACCAGCGAGCGCTTATTTCTATTCTAAAACAAGAATTGAAAAGGGAACTTTTAATCAATAATGTAGTTATTTGGAAGGTGAACCTTTTTGTTCCCATGAATTACGGAACGAGACCTGAATGATGAGGCAGGATGAAACCATAACCGCCAACCTGTCCAAAAGGTGATAAAATATTCATAACCATCACTTGTCATTTAGACAGAACGACGGTGGGTTCCGGGCCCTTAGCTAACGCCGCTCCAGGTCAATTCCTCCTAGATGTTTTTTGCTTTTGGCGCTACCAACTGGACCATTGCCATTTGTCGTTTTGATCTCACGTCTGCCGTCATTTGCAATCTGGAAGAAGCGATTATACTCCTGAGTATTATGATAAACTATTCTAATATCTATTTTGTAACGACAAAAGTAATTTAACATAAAATTCAGCATCCTCGAGTATTTGTGTATATTTTGTAGTGTGTTAATGTATGGTGTAGATTTTAACCCGGGCTTTTATTTAAATAGGTACCTATCTTGTATACCCTAGATAAATAGTACTGATATATGAAAATGCGAGCAAATGGTACTTCATAGGTTATCGGAGCATAGTTGAAAGGACCAAATTGCATACACTACTTACAAAGAATAAATAAGGGTTTTTAATTTTATGTACAGCAATTTAATTAATAACTGAATGCTCAGCCTTGACCCATCCTAATCTACATAAGGTGTACAATTATAAGTTATTAACTTAACTGAAGCAGCAATCGAAGATCAGAAGAACCGGGGTTCAATCTGAGTCCGACCGAAAAGACGGAGAATCTCGTATTTGACGTGACCGAACTTTAATATGAAATTCGCTCGTAATATTACGAACTTTCTGTATGCAATACGCAGGTAGTTCCAAATTCCAAGTACGTAGCCCCAATACCCCGGAATCGTCCAAGGCAGGGGAGAAGAAGGCTTCGGATAATTGCTGGGAGACTAACGGCACGAGCGTGTCGAGAAAAGTCGATAACAATTATTAATCAGATCATCATAACGGGACGAGTGGCCTTTTGATCATTTTCGGGCGTTAAGGTTATTGTTAGGGGAAAACTCATAGTGCTTCGCCCTCATGCATTTAGTAGTTAGGTTCAAATATCATGAACTACTTGCTCCCATGCTAATAATAATATCCCTTTCCATGCAGCACGGACTCATTCAATATTCAGAAAGTTATCAAATATTTATGGAATACGAATACACCTCAAGTTTATGGTAGATCTGGGACGTCCGGATTCAATTCATGGGAACACGGAAGGGTTACTTTTGCGTAATAAATAAACCTTGATCTCAATAAAGAACTTTCTCACACTCGGGCACATGATTATTCAAGTTAAAAATAGTACATGCTAATATGCTTGAAGAAAGCATCGATTTGCTGTAATTTGCTAACACAAAGTTAGACCCGTTATTGGGTAAACCCTGAATGATTGATGATCAATTCCATTAGAATGTTTTTACTCACGAGGAGAAAGTCGACTCTCTCCGCGCAATCAATTACTAAGAAAATTATAGGCGTATAAACGTAATTAATGGAGTGACGTGACAAAACTCTTTCAATTGGAAATACGTACTTTATTAACGACGGTATAAGGTATCCACTTGAGTAGATTATAAAGGAGTTGGTTATTGTTGCTCTATCATAATCATAAGCATTTCTGCACTTTAATACAATATGCCAAGGAGCGCGTACCGCTAGGTATATTTCATGCTTTCCCTTAATGAAAATGATTTGTTCCAATTTATCAGAAACTGCTCAGTAATTCAATTGAAATTGTTCTGCCTGTGGCGACTTTGAATTTGAAGAGCCAACAATCAATGACTATCAGTCGAACAATTCGCTAGAGATGGATTATTTAATAAATAATGTGAAACTCTAAATTGCGTAAATCCATTTGCAGAGAATAGAACCTCGGTTCATATATTTACACAAGGCGGAAATCGCAAGGCCTTGCTTCGGTACCAACTACAAATTAATACAATATTCTCCGAATATACCCGACTCAACGACGTGTACATCTATCTCTCAAGTCAGGCAGGGCTATCGTAGCAAAACCAGACCTTAATTTTCAACCTATATAGGTTCACTTTGTGAGATTGCATCAAAGTTTTGTATGTATCTCCTCTTCTCCGAAACTCAGAGTTGAGAAATTGACTTTTGTTTAAACAGATTTCAATTTGAGAGTCTATTGTTTGCATTAGGAGATGTAGTACGGCATAGGAGAGATGAGTTTCATCTCAGCGGATGCTGAGCTGATGGGATATACTGGTAGTCGATGTATAGTCCACGTCCACGCCACATCGCGGAACTTAATGATTAGGGCTATGTATCACCATCAAGCATGGAGGTAGGTGGACCGGCGCGGCGGCGTCAGTTATCCTAAGTTGGAACACCGTCAATTCTTCAATGTAGAATTAAAGATTTGATAATTTAATACACGAGAAATGATTTTTAGGCGACTTGTTGCAAAATCATTTACGCCGAGTTGGTGAAGCGTGTACATATAAATACTCGTTCAATAGAAATATGGAGGTACTGTGTAATAGGTGGCGGCAAGAGCATAGAGATAGAAGCGAAACAAGCGCTCCATGCGCCCAGCGCCTTGTAAAATTAGCGGAATTCATAATGCGCTTATTTTCAGCAGTATTTATCGGATTCTGCTAATTAAAACCATCAGTTTTTGAAACATCATATTTGCTTGAACTCAGCGATGCGATCGTAAAAATACTTTCAGATCGATCTTTGACAAGTGAGTTAACGCTACGTAAATCACACAATGGCAAAGTAACAAATCATCCGTCATGGACACTAATTGATTAATCCAAAGTGCAATAGCGTAGAATTACAAGGCTTCTACCTAACGGATATATACATATGTATACTCGTTCTCTCCGTAGAAATGTACCTAAATACTTGAGGGCCCTAATTATAATGTGTATGCTCAGTGTAAGTAACTAACTGTGTATATAGACTCAGAGTTTGCATAGTACTAGATAGGTACACACTGTGTTTGCCAAAAGATCCTATATAAAGATCATATATCCAAATGAAATGCAAAAAGTTCTCTTGTGACTTTTGTCGACAAAAAGTTAAGATTTAGAATTCTTTTGCACAAAGACCCGTTGCACGACGATGCGGGATGTGGGATGACTTGAAGTTTTTTCAAGAATTCCAGGGATAAAAAGGTTAATTAAGTAAAGCTCCTGCGCTGCTCCTCATCGTAATGTTCCGGATGACTTCTAACAGACAAATAGAAGACGAGCTAAAACTAACAAACGGGTGATAGCTAGACTCAAATATATTTGCTAGAAAGTTTGAATACATAAGGGCAGGCTTCTTTGACTACAAATTCATTGAACAAATACCTAATTTCAAGTCTTTATTTTGTTTGAATGCCTGTAATGCATGCCTATTTGATGAACGGATTTTAAGTGAATCTGTATATAAAGACAACATTAGGAAAAAGAAAAAACTGCAAAGTCGAGTGGTAGTTGATCATTGAGCATTGTGTGTAATGTAGGTATTTAACAAACTCTCCGCTCAAAATAAATACTTTTTGCACTGTTTGAAGAAGTAGATGTACAATATTTTGTAAATAGAAATAAGAAACTGAAGATGCCATCCTTGAGTTGTTTGTGTAGGGTGTTTGATTTCTACAAAATTATTTAGACCTTGGGAGCAAATAGTAAATATTGTACCGGAATAATGTGTTACGCGTTTATGTAGGTAGGTAGGCAGTGCATAGCTCCGGTTTCTTTCTATTAGCGCAGCAGCTATAATATATGTATAGTGCGCTCTGCTCTAGTTTCGTTTTTATTGTATCAAAGCTCTAGAAGTACGTCTCTAGTGTGTCTGATGTGTGTGTTCGGCCTGTAGAGGTAATATATTGTGTCTATAGGACTAACTGGATTGAGTTAAAGTCTATAGACACAACACTTGTCTTTCAGAATATATAGAAAGAAAATAGGGGAGGAAAATATAGAGAAGTTTTTCAAATATTTAGCTAGTTTAACTTCTAAAGACTATTGTTATACAGTGAACCGCGATGATTGCTTGTTTTTTCTCCAACTATGTACTTTTTATTCTACCTTACCTACTTCTTTTATTCTTGTTTAAATATTGAGCCGACGACTGCGGAGCGTAATGCCAGTGCTTGAAGTTAAGGACAGCATAATTTGGTTCAGTCAATATTAGCTACATGCACCTTTACTGGATCAACCTACATTTATATATGTTGAGCTGAACCAGATCTCGCTTTACAGATTCATGCCATCTCGAACGTAATTTATTGTCGTTTTGTATATCCGCCTACTAAAAACTTGCAGTAATTCATTTGAATAAGAAAATATGAATCTGGAATACTGTATACCATTGTTCATTGTTTTACGAATGGGTACTACCTGCACTGTCAGTATATTTGAAAGCCAAGCCTGTCGACAAACAAAATCCCGAATCATCCCTGACCATCCCTAGCTGCATATGTTATTGACCTAAGGGATAAACTAAAACGAGAATTCATATTATTTATTTGATGAACAAATACAATTATTCTAAATAAATACTTTCAACGATGTATGTGTTTGCCTTATTATCAGGATCAGAAAAAAACAGAGGCAAACATTGTGGCTTTCAAGTCATGCCCGCAAGAGACCATGTGTACCTCCGTTTTGAGCCACCTCCACATCTTGTCTTCGATTCTCTGAATTAAAAGGTTAACTGAATACAGAGCTGTAAACAGCGGATCAGTCGATCTTCTAATTTCAAAACTTTACCCAGGCGAGGCTCCGCTCAGTCAGATATGCATCTTACCGGTTTTCCGGCAAATGCCTCTAAACAACGTCAGCGCCCGAGAATCCTTTTCAGTGAGAGTTTTCAATTCTACAATACTTTATACGTGTGAGCCTATGTGGTGTAACCCTCGAGTTTTACCCTTTGAGATTGAGACTATCTCCAAAACGATCAATTCAGATCCTGAGATAACATCCTTCACGCCTCATTCGCATCTTTCGTTGGATTCCGTTGGCTAGGGTTGGATTGGAGTGAATTGTGGTTGGCCGGATGCAGGGATTACATATCGCGTCTCAGTGTTGAATTCTTCCAGAACGTCCTAAAGTCACAAATCTCAGTTTACAAATGATTTACCGGTTCGAGCGCAGGATTATCTACAGCGGATGAGTCCCAAATCAGTACTTGAGTGAATTCGGAGAAGTTTTTAGGAAAGGTGCTTGTGAGAACGGATTCAGTTCATATCAGTTCCAGACTGTACTAAAAATACAATATGTTTTTCTGAAAGCCATTGAACTCCTTCTGCTCGTTTACCATTCGTCGCCACAAAACTCTACACATACGAATATGAAGCAGTGTCCTGTCACTGTCACCCTCATATCACTTTGATTCGCTCAGCCCAAAAATACTTGGAAAACTGTAATCATTTCTGGTCGAATACAGAATACTGCCTGTGCATAGTGTTCTCGACATGGAAACGAATCCAGTGTAGTACAATTAGAGCCACAGGAGAACAAACATGGAACACGGACAGGTCATTGCCATCTTTAATCTCCTCACTGATACTGTATCCCCATAACATAAGCGGAGAAAATATTGACTCAGAGTGATACAGTTTGTAATGTGATTGGTTCTGTCGTCAGTTGAGTTGACTGACTTTAGCCGCAGCATTGAAAAAAAATATATTAATCATAATGCTTCGTACTTCCTGAGTTCAATTTCATGACAGAAAATACGAATGACGGGAAACAAGAATGAACGATAACAAAGTTTTTAGTGTACGAACAGATTGAATCCAGAATGTCGCAGAAACGGGTTCAAAGTACAGGTGTGAATGAACTCCAACAATTGTCACTCTGTTTCATTGAAAATTCTCTGAAATCTGGATCCAATAACAGCCACACAAATTGTTCAAATAATCAGAAATAAGTATTGAAAATACATACAACCAATTGTTTAAACAACTAAACTGATATCGCATCAGTTTCCTGAACTTCTTGTTTTGATTTGCGTATTTTTATTTTTCCGGAATTCAAACGACTGAGTGTTGCTCATTCATGCTGTCGAAATAAGCCTATAATGCTTGGTGTTTGCAGAATATTTAGGTTGTATACATATTACCAATAGAGTAAGGGATCGGTGAGTTATTCATTCTTTTTGAAGAACCAATTCCGCAATACAGGACATACGGGAAGGTGAAACTTTCTTTCCGTCATACATTACCTGAATTTTCCGCATAAACCAATCCAAAAGATTAAATTGTTCATTCGTGTATAATGAAACAAAGATCTTCCGCGCATGATTTTCCGCTCCTCAACTCCTCATGAATTTCTATATTTCTATATAATATTGCGTTTCAAAGTGAGTATACGAGTCCAAATAGTTTTTGAAGTGATTCATATTGAAAACTTCGAATAATCAACAACGTTGTATTAATATATTACGATTTTATATTTTGAGGAGGGAGGCCATGTGAATTCCTCGCCTGACTTCTTGAACTTTTGAGATAAAGTTATCAAGAGACGCATTATAATCCCATACTCCCATACATACCTTCCACTTCAAATTTCCAATTACATGGACCTTGGGAGAAGTCAAGTAAATAAGGGACAGATAAGAACGAGCTGGCTCCTAACTTCAACCTACGAAAAATAGTATATGAAACCCAGAGCTGGGCAAAATACATGTATTTTGAAAATACGTATTTGAAAATACGTATTTCAAATACATTTTTTGGCATGTATTTTGTATTTTGTATTTTACGTTTTTTGAAAATGGAGATGTATTTAGTATTTTGTATCTTTGACAGGTGACAGGTTGAAAATACTTTTTGTATTTTGTATTTTGTATTTTAAGCGGCCACCGCAAGAAAATACTGTATTTTGTATTT